>JAVIAB010000106.1:5188829-5423309 GCA_032433765.1 Megaustenia siamemsis | reverse complement strand
TTTATGGGAATATATGCAGGCTCTGCTACTTTTTCAGAGAAAATTCTCTGATACTTATTTTTAGATGGAGGCCGGGTGGGCCAAATAATGTAACAGTTTTAGATATTAAGATAAAAGAGGCAGACCAAGATTAACATGGACGAGTAACATCAAAAGATGGACAAATCAGCCTATGACAACCTGCACCATCAAAGCAAGAGACAGAGCAGAATGGCGCTCCATGGTAGCCAATCTTTGTTGCGGAGACAGCACTCGATGATGATAATTTAGAGATTGTCATAATGATGAGGCACAAATTCTGTTGTTAGATTGTATTGAAATGTTATATTCTATGTTGCTATTTGTTATTTTTCTCAGCCATACAAGTGGTAGACCATGTGTAGGTAATGCATCCATCACAGCTTTCTTCCGTCCTAGTGAAGCATTCTGGAACCAAACTACAGGATGGGAAAAACCGTATAGAGATGCTGGTGGTGTCAGGTCAGGAGTCCCATTGAATAAGCCTTCGTACAAGCCAGTGCGATATGTGCCAGTGAAAGATTATTACATGTACTTTGCATACGATTACCGATTTATAGATTATGTAAGTTTTCCCACTATTTTTTATATTTTAATTTTGCTTTTTTAAAAATTATTAGTGCAGTTTTTTTTTTAAGGGGATTGGTCATAAAAATATTTTGCAAAGTTGACAATAAGTGTGATAAAAGAACAACTCAAGATTGTTGCTCTATACATGTCTTCTGCAGAAAACATAAACAAGTTAAAAGCAGACAAAAGAACTAGATAAATAGACTGCTTTCAGAATTAATTATAAGCCAAAGTATTTTTTATTTTATGTTTAGAAATTGAAAATTCTTATCCGTCTGCTATGTTCCCAATGCAAAAAGTATGTGACATGGAAAGTCCTGAATTTCTGCC
Organism: Megaustenia siamemsis; assembly: GCA_032433765.1. Taxonomy (NCBI): domain Eukaryota; kingdom Metazoa; phylum Mollusca; class Gastropoda; order Stylommatophora; family Ariophantidae; genus Megaustenia; species Megaustenia siamemsis. The sequence goes on along the minus strand of JAVIAB010000106.1, from coordinate 5,422,391 downwards.
CTCGTCGTCTGGTTTTTTTTTTTTTTTTTTTTCCAGCTTGATATATCATTGGATGGATAGGTTGGGTGGCATAATTAAAATGAGAGAATTCTTGAAGAATGATAATGAATAAGAAATTATAATGAAAATATCTGTCTGACATTAGTTTTATTTGTCTTCTTATAATTCTAATTATTTATTTTGATTATTTGTTCATTTACTTGTAGTACCAAGGCCGAATAGACTTTCAGTGGACAATGAAAGAGCTGATTGCCTTGGCCAAGAAAGCAGGGTATGGCGGTTCTCTTGTGGATAGTGAATTTGTCTTTTTTGTAAATGTAACTGACTGGTATTCTGGACTCAATCGAACAGGATATGCTGGAACAATTATATTTAACTCAAAGATCAAGCTCAAATGGGTTGGCGAACAATATAGGACATTCAAACTTCATCTATCATGAAAGTTCAGGTAGGTAAACATGCTGTCTGGATTTGTAAAAATGAAATAATCCATAGGATATAATCAATTATAGTTCTTGGCTTAAGTGAAACAGAGTAGGCTTTCACAAAGAAACTAGATGCTTGATACATGGTCCAGTGCAATTTTGTCATTTAATCAAATGGGTCTCTTTTTTAACATCAGATGTTCACACAATTTTTTGATGGTTAATAGTTTTATAAAAATCAGTTACTTTGGAATATTTTATGTGCATTTTATTAACAATTCATAACAATTTGTACATAACTAGTGCTATTAACATGTGTAGTACGTGATGAGCAGCAGTTTCATAGGATGAATACAAGGCTGAAATGTTGTGCAAGTGAGAGAGAGATTGAAAGCATTAAAAGTACTTCAAATTGATGGTGTATATTTTGCGTTTAATCAAGGTGCAATAAGGGAGCTAAGAATTGTAATCCACCATGTTACAACTAAAGACCAAAAAAAAAAAATAGGTTGAGCTTTGGAAGATCTGCTTGATCATGTAGAAAGCAATGCTTCATCTTCTTCAATAATAAGATGCTGCAAGTGATTGACTCTGGCAGCATTGTCCGTCAGCTGAACTAGGAACTGGCATTAGGTCTGAATGGTGTTGTAACTGTTTCATCCTAGAGAAGTAATTGTGAACAACTTCCTGCCTGCATTCATTACTGTAGTGTTTGTGAAACAGACCCCCCAGTGCTGTTGTGAATTCATTTCTATTTCTGTCGAAGGAATAATTGTCCTCTTCATCGTCTGTCCTTAGGAAGACACCAAGTAGGCAACGTTGTAGTTTACAGTAGAACTATGATATTTGCACCTTTTGGCCCAACACATCCAATGTCAGCATGTTCTTTTTGAGTACCGGTTCCCTTCCCTCTTTGATCCGTGCTTGCTTGCCCAGACCAGACAGATTAGTCTCTGGAGGCACAGTGAAAAGGTGGTGTAAGGTCTTGATGGTTCTGGTTCACCAATCCTTGCACATCCATCAGCTGTGGGTCTCTAACAGCTTCCAGCTTTGCTGCTGTGAGGCGCCCCTGCCTTCACTGTTGTGACTGAAACTGATTAATGTAATAGGGACAGGCAGAGTTCAAGGGTGGCACATTCTCTGTTACAGAGTGTTCCAGATGTAAACATTCTCTGTTACAGAGTGTTCCAGATGTAAACATTCTCTGTTACAGAGTGTTCCAGATGTAACATTCTCTGTTACAGAGTGTTCCAGATGTAAACAAAAGGTTCTTATGCTGAGCTTCCTCTATAATTATGTCACATTGTTTTCATGGATGCTTTTACATATCTTTACCAGTTCAGTATGTTCATTTTAGGCTGTGGCCTGTCATGTCCATCATCAAACTGTCTTCAAGTTTTTTTTTCTTATTTTCAATTTTTGTGTCCAAAGGTCTAGCCACATCTCATCACAACTGAATTATAGTGAAGGAGTAATGAATCCTTTTTTTATACCTTATAATGATGGAGTAATTAATTTGTTGTTTCTGGTATGATCCAAGATGGAGGGTGTTTTTGCTTCTATCTTGCCATGTAGCAGTTGGCCTTGAGGCTGACAATCTCACCATCAGACTCATCCAGAGAAACCAGGGGGGAAGGGGTGAGCCAATAATGTTGTAGAAACTTGTAATCTTATGAGTCATGCATCATGATGCAAATATCACAGATATCCAATCATCCATGGTGGAAAAAATCAGACTTGAAATGAACAGGGATAAAACAGAAATAATGAAGAATAAAAATATACACCAGAGGGCAATACGTGTCTGCTGAGAGGGCTAGACATCAGATCTCACTACCCATGAGATCAGGGGATGGTAACGTCATAAAAATCTATGGATTTTTTAAAAAATCGTCACTTCCTCTACTGGGCTTTGAACCCAAGTCCTTCATCCCTGAGGCTGATGTTGAGCAAAAATAATTAGCACTTTTCTTTATAATGATACCAAAAAATAATAGAGCACTTTTCTTTATAAAGATTTTTTTTTAAATTAATTATGGAATAGATTTTTGTTCAGATTTGTGCTTTACAGAGGTTGACCAGATGATCATATGAAGATTCTTTTCTTGTGAGTCAAATTGTAAAACTCTGATCTCTTTGTGATGCAATAATTGAAATTGGGGTATTTTGTTGAGTAAACAATGGCTACTAACAATTTCAGGTGGCTGTGACTAATTATGATGGGACTCCAGTTACGACAGGAGGTACAATTACTCTTAGTGACATCATCACAGATAATACTGGAACCCAGCAGCGGCTGTCAGGACCTCAGACTAGAACACCAGTTGGAGGCATAGCAGAATTTGAATATACATTGAGTCCCACAACTCAGAGTGTGCAGTTAATGGTTAGATTGTTAACATGATGTTTGTTACTCTACATATATCCCTTATTACTGTTTATATTTGGAAAACTTTATACTTACGATAATATGAAATATACTATATTTGGACATTGATGTTATATTTATAAGTTAGATAAACCAAGATTTAAGACAGCAAAACAGTTCACAAATTTATTATTATTAACAAACAACTTTTGACAGACATACAGACATATATTCTACTCACAAATGATCACATACATACATTTCTTTGAAAATATTTGTAAAAACCAAAATGATTAGATGCAAAATTCCTGGTATCAGCAGCACACAAATTCAAAGGCTAGAACAAAGATATAATTTATAGGTTTTAATGAACAACTGTGTTTCTTGATGTATAAAAATGTCTTTATTTCTTTGGTCTGTGTCATGCTTAACCATCAAAGTTTAATGACTGATTCACTATTTATTTTGGTGAATACTGTAATTTTTCAGGCCACATATAATGATGCCAGACCGGTGTACAGCGGTAACGATCCTATATACTTAGAGCCCAGGTTTCAAGTTGGAGTGACAGAATCCACAACTCTTTTTGCTTGGAAATACTATTCTCCAACAAATTCTTACATCACTATCATGACTTCAACAGACCGCCCACAGGTTTTTACATTTTGTATTTGTTTCATTTATTAGTTGACATTTGGTAAAAATGTAATTTTTTTTTTTTAAAGTAATTTTTTTTCTTGCTGTTGTACAGTAATGTTTGCCGTGGATTAAAAAACTAAATAGAAAACCATAATACAAAAATTAAATCCTTCATTATTAAGTTTAAGAAGATATAATAAAAAGCTGTAATTATTTATTTAGAAATACATGGGATGCACCAAGTTGGATGCTTGTTTGCGTTCGAGCCATGATTTTGCTCTGGGGCTGGTCTGATCAACAAGTTATGGATTGAAGGGGCGATAGTTGCAAATATCTGCTCCATCTACATTGGCGGGGGTCGGAATGTGGCTCTCAAACAGAACACAAACCAGACCGACACATTTATTGTTATACAGGAGACGGATGTGGACCAGAGGCGGCAGTTAATGGCAAAACAAAGACCAATCTCTGTGACAATGACTGCACACACACACACAAAATTGAGAAGTGGAACCAATCCTGTTTACTGGTATCTGAACTTTGCCACGCCCCAGAAGACTCACACCATTCGAATCTATCATCGAGCTAGCACTATGATTCGGGTAAAGAATGCCACTCTAAAGGCTTCTCTGACAGTGGCGGCGTAGTGTTCCAGTATAATGATATATCATACCCTAATGTTTCTATGAACACTATTGTAGTCACCACACAAACGCCAATGGCACACATTAAGATTGAGTTCTCACCGACCATTTCGTAGGCCGACAGTGCACTGACGGTGTGTGAGGTGCAAACATCTACAGACACCTATTGTCTGGACGGGCATTCTGGGTCATTTTGTGAAGTGTGTAGTGGGTGTAGCAAAGGCTGCAACATCATCATCGGTGTGTGTCACAGCAACTGTTTACATGGGATCTATGGACACGACTGCTCCAGGTCTTGTCTCACTCAGTGTCTGTCCTTTATGTGAGAAAAAATCTGGAAAATGTCTACAATGTAAACATCCTGGCTATACCTGTAATGACACTTGTTCTGATGGTAATTTTGGGCTACAGTGCGAACAGACGTGTTCTGATGGCTATGACATCATATGTGACCCAGAAAGTGCAGACTGTACGTGCAAGGAAACGTACTACAGGTCAGACTGCACTCTCAAATGTCCGGACAACTGTTTCAACGGCACCTGTGAACAGTCAACCGGGAACTGTACATGCAAGGGAACATTCTGCGGGTCAGACTGCACTCTCAAATCTCCGGACAACTGTTTGAACGGAACCTGTGAACAGTTAACCAGGGCCTGCGTCTCGTATGTCGATGATTCCCATGTTAAGAAGAGTCTGCCGACTACAACAAACCCAAGCATATGGATACCTTTCGCGATCACTGCTCTTCTACCTCCTCTTCTGCTTCTCTTCAATTGAGCCATGGCTCAATTGTCAGTGTGTATCTGTGCTAGTCAGAGCTCATATCTTAGTGGGTGTCTGCGATAGCCATGGCTGATATCTTAGTGGGTGTATGTGCTGGCCATGGTTCATATCTTAGTCTATGTCTGGGCTGGCCAGGGTTCATTTCTTAGTGTATTTCTGTGCTTGTCATGGTTCATATCTTAGTGTATTTCTGTGCTAGCCATGGCTCATATCTTAGTGTGTTTCTGTGCTAGCCATGGCTCATATCTTAGCTTGTGTGTGTGTGTGCTAGCCATGGCTCATATCTTGGTGTGTGTCATGTTAGTCATATCTCATATCTTGGTGTGTCCGTGTTAATCATGTCTCATATCTTGGTGTGTCCGTGTTAATCATGTCTCATATCTTTATGTGTGTCTGTGTTTAGTCATATCTCATATCTTAGTGTGTATCTGTGTTAGTCATGTGTCATATCTTTGTATGTGCATGTCTGGGTTAGTGATATCTCATATCGTTGTGTGCATGTTTATGTTAGCCATATCTCATATCTTTGTGTGTGCATGTCTGTGTTTGTCACATCTCATATCCTTGTGTGTGCATGGCTATGTTAGTCACATCTCATATCTTTGTGTGTCATATCTTTGTGTGTGTATGTCTATGTCAGTCATATCTCATATCTTTGTGTGCATGTCTATATTAGTCATGTGTCATATCTTTGTGTGTGCATATCTATGTCAGCCATATCTCATATCTTTGTGTGCATGTCTACGTTAGGCATGTGTCATATCTTTGTATGTGCATGTCTGTGTTAGTCACATCTCATATCTTTGTGTGTGCATGTCTGTGTTAGTCACCTCTAGTGACTCGGGCAGATGGTGCTCGTAAATCTGGGAGGGCCGACCATCTGAGGGTAGAATCTGCCTACAGAAAAGACAATCTGCTGCCTTGTAGGAAGATTGGGGACAATCAAAGGCTAAGGAAAGCAAATCTGAATAAAATGCTGGCTGAAATCAGATGCACTGGGCCACTGGCGCAGAACACAGTGCAACGTTTTAACGGGTGCTCAATCAGTGGATCTGGCAAACTCTAATTGTGATGTTCTGTCTGTGGGGGTGATCAACACACTTAACCTGACACCTGACTTCATGTGAGAGTCTGGAATCCTACTCTGATTGAGTCCTGATCGCAGAGAGAGAGAGAGAGAGACAGAGAGAGAGAAATACATGATATATTAGCGTCATTATAATCGCTTTATTTTTGTTGTTATTTATCACCAACTGTATTATGATTTTAATTTTTAATAATGAAGTAGACTTGTTCTTTTTTAGTGTAATTTGTTTCTTACTTTTGCAGGTGAATGAGTACATGATTTTCCATGTCAAGACCAGTTACTTTGTACCAAGAATTTATTACCAGGTCAGTGTTTTCAAAATAATCAGTTCTTTCATTCTGTGCATTTAACTTTTAATATCATTTTTCACTTTAGCAATAAAATACTTGATATAAACCCAGGTAGAGTACGGTGAAATGAAAGAGCGCACAGGTTGGCTAGCTGCACTGTCGTTGAGGACAGGCAACCAATGGATCGGGCGGACATCATCAATGCCCTCCGAGAAGTTGGAAGAGGACAGGACTTCGACAAACACAGATCCACATCACTCATATCCCCTGCCATTTGTCAAGAGACTTTTTTTTTTATTTTAACTTTAACTTGACCCAAACCCATATAATCTAATTTGGAGAACAAGTTTTATCTATGCAGCCACTCGTTGTTTTTACAAGTATCCCACTCGTTGTTTTTACAAGTATCCCACTCCTTGTTTTTACAAGTATCCCACTCGTAACATTCTTTCACAGTTTACTATGTTTATTCTAATGTGTTTTCATACTTTAATAAATATCTTAATTTACACAGCTTTCCTAATATAATAAATATCTTAATTTACACAGCTTTCCTAATATAATAAATATCTTAATTTACACAGCTTTCCTAATATAATAAATATCTTAATTTACACAGCTTTCCTAATATAATAAATATCTTAATTTACACAGCTTTCCTAATATAATAAATATCTTATTTCAAAATGTTTTCCTAATTCAATAAAACTATAAATAATGTTTTCTTTTCTAATTTTAATAAATATCTTAGCCTTAGGTGTTCTCCTAATTTAATAAATATTTTTATATAAGGTGTTTTAAAATTTTAATATCTGTCTTATTCTTATGTGTTAGGAATATTTATATATATATATTATATATAGGAAATGTGTTTTATTTAATTAAATTAGTTGTTCATTCTAAGGTGAACTCACACGTTTTTACAAATGGATTATTCTTAGATTGTTTCACAAAGCAACATTCTTATTGGAGATCAGTTTGAAATGACATCACGACAAAAACCTTTGCTATTGCCCTGTCCCGAGAAATGGTGCCCAATGCCCGTTTAGTTGTCTACTTCATCAGACAACCAGAGGAGGTTGTCATGGATGTGCTGAATTTCTTTGTTAATGGCACTCGTCAGAATGAGGTAATGACTAACATTTAGAATCTTCATGTATTGCTTTGTTTAATATATATTATATTTTGTTATGAATTCTTTTTTTTTTTTTTTTTTTTGCATAATTTTATTTACTTTAACTCTGGATTACAACTCCTGTCATTAGGTCATGTTTTTATGATACATTTCTTCAAAATAATGAACACTAATTGTTATATTTGGAGTTTAGAAAATAGTATTTTCTTTCCAATTTTCCTACAAAACTGTGTTCATCCCAAAAGAGACATGGCAGTCAAATGCAGCAATCATATCCTGACTTAGGTTTGATTTGTGGCCTGAAATTCAACCACAGGGCACCATGACTACCAGAGATGTTAAGTTGTCTATTGACACGTCAGCTGTCACTCTGTTATTCCAGCCGTATGTTCGGTTTCCTGTTAGTGTCATTCGCTGCCCATCCCATGTTACAAAGGTGTGTTTTATTATATTTGTACACAAAGCTTGTCAAAATTACTATCACTAAATGTTAAATTTGTAGTAGGAAAATAGTATTTTCTGTGAACTTTTGCTACACAGCTGTGTATTTACACAAGGAGAGACATGGGAATTGGATGCAGTAATTATTTCCTGTCTTAGGTTTGATTTATGGCCTGAAACCACCTGAAAAGTGTTACTTTGTCTATTCACATGTCGGCCGTCCGTCCAGCCCATATGTTCAACTTCCTTTTGGCATCATTCGCTGCCTATCCTGTGTTACAAAGGTTTGTTTGATGTCTTGCTGACAGCCAAAGATTTCCTCTTTTGGCATCATTCGCTGCCTATCCTGTGTTACAAAGGTTTGTTTGATGTCTTGCTGACAGCCAAAGATTTCCTCTTTTGGCATCATTTGCTGCCTATCCTGTGTTACAAAGGTTTGTTTGATGTCTTGCTGACAGCCAAAGATTTCCTCTGTCATAAGAAAAAGAAGAAAAGAAACACATTTTTTTTAATTGGCCAAATTTATTTTAAAAAAAAAAACATCCCCATTTTTACGATAAGTCATACTTTTTATGATGGGCACATTGGTGTTTGATCCAACATCATTCAACATCCAAAGGAAACAAATTCACTGCTCAGGGATTACTGGGAGTAATTATTAGGAAAATATAGGGAGAGAGGAAATATTTGCCTTGGGCAAACTGTTGAATTCCAAGAAATATTTTATTTATATATTATGGTCGTTATTTTATCAAGAGTTTTGTTATCCAGGGTTAAATGAGTTTTGGAAAGAAACCACATCACTAGCATAGTAATAACAATATTGTACAAAAATGTGCTGATGATAACAAGAAAAAATGGACATCTACATGATATGTTCCTTATATGCTACTAACATATGTGTAAGCCAACTGAGAGTATTACACAACAGGCCATTTTTTGGAATCCTCAGGGAAAAAGACGAAGAGGAAGATCAAGGAATTCTTGGAGAAGACAGATAAAAGCAGAGATGAAGATGATGGGGAAGATATGGTATGATCTTAAAAGAATGGCAAGAAATAGAACGGCTTGCAAAGTTTTTATTGAAGATCTATGCTCCACAAGGGTCTGAAAGTGTTTGCTTAAGACCTATGCTCCACAGGGAGCTGAAAGGTAGAAGTAGAAGAAGATGCTACTAACAGGTTCTTGTAATTGAAGAGTTAACTAATTCATTTTGTTCACAAAATTTAGGTGACGCTAGAACTGAACCGTGGTAAGGACTTCAGTCGAGATACAATTGAATTCAATGCATATGCAGATCCTGGTTCATATGTTGCATTCAGTGGCATGTTGCTTGATCTCTACAGCCGAGGTCTTAGTGATGGTATTACTGAAAATGAGGTAAGCATGTTTTCTGTTTTTCAGGATTACTTTATGAGGTATGCACATTTTTTTTTTAATTATTACTTTCTGAATTGTTCATGTTATTTTTCATAATTGTTTTCTGACAGACTTATGAACCTTCTTCAATTATGTCTATCTTCAGTCATTCTTTGGAACTCTGAGAAGCTCTTCTGCTGTAAGGTTCCATGGCTTGCAAGTTTATAGGGAAAAAGAAATAACAAGGGAGCTTGTTTTTAGAGCTAATAGTCTTGCCTCTTTATAATTTTGTGTTTCTGGTTCATTCTGCTAGTTCCATTGTTCATCCTTTTTAACATTTCATGATATTACAATTGTATTAATTTGTTAGAAGTTTATTTTTTTATTTTATGAAAACTTTAAAACATAAACACTTTACAAATCTTAAAGTTATGAAAAATTTTAGTGACTTTTAGGTTATAAAAGTGTTTTGTATTTTTTAACCTACAAATAATTTGCATTTCATGTTCTGAATTTTGTTAGCTGATTGATGAGTTGATGACATACGACGCTACGACAAACAGCAGCTACAGACATCTTTGGCGGGTCAGTGAAACAGAGTATGAATACAAGTTCTATCATGGATCAGATTATGGAATTGATGCAAACACCAGCTTTACGGTACGCTGACTGCCATGAATTTCTTTGTAATGACTTGCATAAGTAATTTCTTGCATATTGTCATAAGGTATAAAGGCATTAGTCTCCTCTGTTTTTCCATTCGGTTTGTTTTATGCAAGAAACATATAATTTTGGTCTCTTTTTCCCTCCTCTCCTCTTACTGTATGCTGTTTTAAAGTCCACAATTACTCTGTGTCAGTTCATGTGATTGTTAGTAAGCTAAACTACTATGGACAAGAGGTCCACTTTGAGCCTGAAAACTAAACTACTAAGGACAAGAGGTCCACTTTGATCCTGACCAATGGATCCTTGACTCACCGAGCCATAAATAGGTACTAGATTTTTCCTGGGAAAGTAGTGTAGAATTTCATGATACTGACTATAAAATGAGCCACTGGTCATTGAAAAACATTGGCACTAACATCATATGCCACATATTCCTTAAGACATGAAGAAAACTTTACTCTTTACTTTTCTTTTCTCATTTGACAAGATTGAATTTTTCAATATCTTCTATTTAAAAGCATATTTTCCCATATTTTAAAAAATAATTTTCACTATGATTTGATGATGTGCTTATGTACTTGTTTTCTGGCCATATATTTTGGATTCCAGTGCCAACTGAAGAATATTTTTTGTTACTATACAACTTCTTTTAGAACCAGTGATCTCTGCAATATGTACCATTTGGCATGCAAGGTTTCTGTTTTTGAGATTGTGGTTCTGCCCTATGTGCCATCTACGGCTCGAAAGGACAATAGATAGATAGATACAACTCCAGGGCTGACACATTTTCTGAAGATGATAGATACCAGAGATTTCCTCAGAAAATTGAGTGGTCAGGCATGATTCTGGTCATGTCTTACATAAATGTACTGATGGTCATGGAAGTAAAAATAACAGTACATGAAAAGTGTGGGTACTAATATTGCATATATTACCATGTTACACAAGACATAATGAGTATCTTATCATTTTCAGAACTCTGTTTTTCATTATCAGATCTAGTTCTCTGGTTTATTTCTGTATAATCTTATATTAACATTTTATATTTTACTTTTCACCTATTCACATAATTCTGAATGATTTGTTAAAATCTTTGTGACATTCGGTGATCCCTGTCAGTGTAATGTTCTCTCATAAAACAGGATTTAACATATATCAGTGGAGTACTCTTTTTCTTACACAAATCTCTGGGAAAAGATAAATATGAGAAATGGTATGAGCTGCTGTAAAGAGCAAGCTCCAGTTGAAAAGGATTAAGTCAAGACAAGACAAAGATATATTGCTTAATTATGTGTTCTATTTTATTTTAGTGTTACATTATTTATAGCATTTTTCTTGAGTTTAACAGAGGTGGTTTCATTGCCACAAGTATTTGCGAAGGTCTTTTGTTTTATTTTCAGTCTTTTTATCTATCTAATGTTGTTTTGAGTCAAAGACGGCACATTGGACAGAAATTCTAGACTCTGTGTGTCCAAAAATCTTTGCCATCAAGTGTCAGACCTTGCACAGGGCTTGCATTGTATCACACCAGACGTCCCGTCCCTATTCTTGGCTAGCCTCTCAACAACAGCAAGAGAGCTGATGCCTCCTGTTGTTGCCTCTTGCCTCAGTGTCCTTATTAGCATCTCTCTAATCAGCCTCTTTTCTTTTACCTTCTGGTTCCCACTTGTGAGCTGGCATTGAGTTTCTTTTGTTCTCTTCTCATCACAACATATGACCACCTTTTTCTCTAGGTTGTAGGTGATATTTTTGGATGTTTTCTCTTATTTCTGCACTAATCTTGAATTCATTTTTTTACTGTTTAACATACCATACATGCGTGTCAACCATAATTATTCAACATTATGCTAACATTTTCAACATATTGTCATCAGTAAATAGGGATTCTTTGTATTACCAAGGGATGTAAGAGGGAAAATCGGAAATATTTTTTAAGACCATCTTCACATTTATTGGTGAGAAAATCTGGCACACATTTTCTGAGGCTAACTGAACCTGTGCCAAACTGGGAAAAAATGTGCAACATGCAGAAAATATGAACCAGAAAGCTTGTGATCAGATAGACAAGCACACTAACCATTCTATCACCTCAGCTTTCACTTTTATCATAGATTAGATAAATTTATGGTAATCTTTTATTAATTTTTTTGAATATATAAATGCATTATATAGTTAGATTCAATTTGCTTTCTTATATAGTTTACATAGATTTCATATATTAGGAAGCTTAAATCTCATTGTTGTTTATACAATTGTTGTTATTCCAGAGTGCTGGATTGATTGTCCTGACAGATGCAAGGGTGCCTCGGATTTTCAGTATGTATTTTTCTTGACAGTAGATTTAAAATTCAACTGCAATACTAAGAAGTAGATACAGTACAAAGAAGTTCAAACATTAGAGTAATAATTTAGAATAAATTACTCACACAGGAGCCTCAGTGGCTGAGTGGTTAGTCTCATCTGAACGCCTGCTTTTTAAAACCTCTACCTTGGTTTCATGCAGTCCTGATGTCAAATATGGAATTCCCTCTTGTGAATTCTGAACGCAATGTTTGTCTAGCCCACCACTTCTGCAAAAATTACACCTGGACTATATCATTTATATTATAATACACTTAATTCGCAACATTTAATCTCTCATATTAACATTTAAAATCTAGATTTGTTTATACTGCAGTACAGTTTACTAATTTATGTGAATAAAAGTGAAAATAATAATTTTTTTGAGCTCGTTAATTTTGTAAAGTTTGTATCTGGACCAGGTGTATGTTTTTGTGCTCGGGGTGCCAGTGTTCATAAGTGATATTAATAATATCTTATGATCCGCTTAATTCACGACATTTAATCTCTCATATAAGTATTTTGAATCTATATTTGCTTATACAATTAAACAATTTTGGAGCGTAAAAGTGAAAGTCATAATTTTTTTTGACAGTTTCAAATTTGTTCAGTTTGCATTTGAAGTTGCAACATAATTTTGTGAAAGTCTTAAAGACTAGGCTTTTAGGTGGCAATTGTTATTTTAGCAAATTTGTGAGATGAACTGAAACAGCAGACTGTTCAGTGTCGAACAATGTTGGTGGCTCTATATAAACAATAATTGTTTTTATTGCGGGAATGCAGGGAAAATTGAATGAAAGCAGTCCTGAATGTAGGTCAGAAACGCCAACATTTTTGCCAGGAGATGGGGCTCATTTTGTACCATATTAGGCCTAATTTGTGTCAATGTGACTTAAGTCATTTCAGCTAAAGAATGTGCCCTGAACAGGCATGCAGTGTGTTCGCTTGCTGATCAGAAGGGTCTGTGTTCGATCCCCAGAAATGGCAGATTTTTTTCTGACTGACAAGGCTCCTGGTTTCAACTAGCCTCTAAAAATGGAAACCAGAGATTTTTCTCATGGAAGTAAAGGCAGCCTGGCTTGATACTGACCACATCACCCAAAAATGTGCTGTGGGCAGAGAAAAAAATGGTTGCTAATACCTCTCTTAATTGCACCTCTTGTTGTCTTAAAAGCAGAGACAGAGAATAAACTACAAGAAATGATAGACATAATAGTAAAAGAAAGCAACAAGAAAGGTCTCATTCTGACTAGTAAGAAAACAGAAGTAATGGTTATATCAAAAAAACAATCATCACCATCATGCAGCATAAAAATAATCAGGACAAATCTGAAACAAGTGCAACGTTTCAAATACTTGGGCAAAATAACATCAGATGGAGATACACCACAGAATTAAAAAGCAGAATAGCTCAGGCCAAAATAGCATTTCAGAAAATGAAAAACATCGTATGCAACAAATCTATGTCAATAGAAGTGAGAAAGAGAGTTCATTGGTGCTATGTAGAGCTAATTCTGACCTATGGAAGCGAATCATGGACAGTAGACAAACAAATGAAAAGATGATTAGAGGCCACAGAGATGGGATTTCTCAGAAGAATATTAAAAGTTCCCTGGACAGCTAAAAAGACCAATGAGGAAGTTCTCAAGGAGGCCAACACAAAAATTGAGCTCCTAAAAAACATCAGAAAGAAACAATCAGCATTTTTCGGGCACATCATGAAAAGAGGAAAGTTGGAATACTTGGTTACAACTGGCAAAATACAAGGAAAGAGAGATCATGGACGACAAAGAAAGAAAATACTGGATAGCTTGGTATCATGGCATGGAAAACAGTCAACATTAGAACTGATACGATGCGCTGTAGATAGAAGATTGTGGAGGGACATGATCGCCTAAGCCAACCGGTATGGCACATGATGATGATGAGTACTATATTCCCCCATAAGCCTAGCAAGGTGTGGAAGGAACCATTACTTTTACATTGAATAATAATCTTAATTATTTTTCTTTTTAAATATTGTACTTGTGAACATGTATATGTTATTTAAGAATCACCTTTTGTTTAAAACAAATTTCTACTGTTACAAGTCAGCTTATTTAGAATAATTTCATGCAACTAACAACTGCTACAGACATTTCTTTTTGAAAAGTTGCTTGTGGTTTACCTATTGTGACAGTCAATTTTTAAAGAATAATTGAATGTTGTGAATTATTGTTATAGATGAGCATTTCTGCCGAGTCAATCTGAATGCATTCCCTTGTTTCACGGGCTTGGAAGGGGAGTGTTTCACAGCTGAACAGCGGTGTGACAGGAAGCTGGACTGTAAAAATGATGGGGCTGATGAGTGGGGGTGTAAGTTGTTTATATCCTTGCTGCAAGTATTCCCTCAACCATGTATTCCCTCTACCGTGACCATCATCCTTCCCCATGCACACACATCATCAATCTTCCCTTATTTCTGACCACTAGCATCCACATTCCATCAGACACACAGAAGGAGAGAATATTAAATAAATCAATGGTATTTTTTTTCTAATAGCCATGTAGTCTAATTAAATTACATGACATCTGTTAAATGTTTAATTTCTTCATCATATAACGTAGAGCTGACCAAGGGTTCTCTTACATCTATCCAAACAACTATTTTTATATAAAATTTATTTTTGTTGTTGTCTCAAGCTATTAATTTCTTTGACAAAAAAAGTGTAATAAACCAATAATTTAAAAATAAACTGAGCTATTAATTTCTTGTTTTCAGATATTTTTACATTTACACAATTATTTTTTTGTTCACTGTTATTTTTTTATTAATTAATTTTTTTAAAGCATTGCTCTCTGTATTTTTGCTAAGATATTGAAATTCTGTAAAGCGACAGTTTTAACTCTTTCAGGACCAGAACAGGAAACAGGATTTTTCAGATTTGGACCAGGTTAATTTTCCTGTTTGCATAAATTTTATCATATACCGTTTTCATTCGACAACTTCACACAATAATTTAGATAAATGTGGCATATGTTATACATCACCGGAAAGGGAAATGGATACAGAACATGAAAATAGCAATATATTTATGATATGTGATTATTTAAAGGAATAAATATATTTTTTAAAATATAAAATATAATTTTTAATTTTAAATATTGTAATTCACTTAGCCTTTTCCATGTTTATATGTGTTGCTATCCATTTGTCTTGAAATATTACACAACATAATCCAAATTCCTCCAAAATACAGTTCATTTGATTAATTTATGTCCACAAATAACGAAATTATGTAAATTTTTGTAAATGATCCCAGAATGAAAAATATTATAAATTTATGTGGCATCAGAGCAATAATATTTACAAGTCAAGTTTATTTATTATTTTTATTTACACAAATGGACTTATTTTGTGTTATATGTCCCTAAAGTACTAGTTGTGTTATCAGAATAACTACCACTCGATTCCTCTGAGACATTGATAGTGCTGTAATAGAAGGCATCCACTAGCTATACCTAAGCCAAGTCGTCTTACCTTTTTATCATAACTGCAAGAAGTATCAACAGTGGACGTGGCAATTATGTGGCAAAAATTTGAGAAATAATAAACAATGAAACATAAATTAAAAATGTTCCATCGTTTGAAACTGCGGCCACGCCGGTATCAGCAGGTAGTGAAAGAAAGAGAACTCTCCTACTTCCAGAAATCAAGTATTGGTTGAAATAAAAACGAAAATCAGTGAAAACGAATCAAATATTAAGCTACACCCGAAATAACCGACGTGTCGGTGGGTAGTTAGATAGATAAATTTCATAGATCCGAGGTGTCGGTTGGTAGACCGGAAAGAGTTAATCATGTTACAGGGTTGCCTGTAATTCTTTACTATCAGCTGTACATGACGTTATTAGATCCTGGACAAGGCACACTCACGTTATCTTGATTCATATTTTGAATGTTGGAATGTATCCTCAATTAAGAGATGTTGACAGTTCTTGGCTGTACTAAAGATGTCCTTATTTTGAAGATGTTGATCAAAGACTACATTCATTATATAACAAATTATCAACATGTTTTTCTTAGACATTGAATGGACTCTACTAAAAGAGCTTGAATTTGTGGACAAAATCCTTCTTTATAGTTGCATTATGAACACAATGCTAGAAAAAACATAATCTTTAGTGGCTATAAGCACAAATATTAAATACTACACAGAATCATGAGCGGACTGTAGAGAACATGTAAAATAAACACTAAACGGTATAAAGCAGCTAAACTAATTGTTTGTCTTGTCTTTCTATTAGTTTAATGGCTTTATACCATTTTGTGTTTATTTTACATATTCAATGGCTAGTTGATAAGAAAAGATAGAGTAATGAAAAATCTAATTACACAGGAAGAAAAATACATTTGGAAGGAAAATCAGTGAAAGAAGTAGATCACTTCATATATCTTGGAATTTGCACAGATCAAGAAGGAGACTCAAAGAAGAAAATCAGGATAAACTAAGACAGCAATGATATTCAGAAACCTTGAGAAAATAAAGGAGAGAGAATAAAAAATCCTAAGCTTTAGATTAAAGGTTAGCACATTCAATTGAAATGGCATTATCTACCCTTCCTTTAGCATGTGAGAGCTGAAAAACAATGAAAGAAATAAAGAATAAACTTGATGCATATGAAATTAAATGTCTAAGGAAAATACTTTTATATGTAATGGAGTAAATTTAAGTCTATGGCAGAAATATGAGAAAAGATCATGCAACAAACATTATCTATAATCAAGACAAGAAGGTGAGCATATGTCAGTCATGTGATGAAAAGATATGAGAATTGCAAAACAAGCCCTCAAATGGGAACCAACAGAAAAAAAAGTAAAAGATCAATATTTTTAGAAACACTATAATGAACACTTATAAGAGAGGCAAGGACAATATGCATTGACTCCTTTACTGAGATAAAGAAGTTCTCCCAGACAGAGAACTTATGAGGAGGAGGTACACTGCAAGCATTGTGTGACATGATGGCACTAGAAGGATGATGAAACCTTTTGCCTTCAATCACTTCTGATTCTGTCCATAATGTCAATACCTCTAACCCTTACCCATTTGGGTCTATTATTCTAGGTAATTATA
This sequence comes from Megaustenia siamemsis, assembly GCA_032433765.1. Classification (NCBI taxonomy): domain Eukaryota; kingdom Metazoa; phylum Mollusca; class Gastropoda; order Stylommatophora; family Ariophantidae; genus Megaustenia; species Megaustenia siamemsis. Next base: position 5,405,097 of record JAVIAB010000106.1, on the reverse strand, counting down.
ATGAGTCAGTAGAGATTCATAATCCACCTATGGACCGTATCAGCAGAGTCATGCGTTTCTATGACAACAGTTCCTGGGCTTGGCAGGAGATCTTTGTGAAGTAAGGAATCAGATATCTATATACAGTAACATAAATGATCAGTTAATTGTAGACATGACTATAGCTTTGTCAATATAAGCATGAGTATCTGTCACCAGAAAGTACCTGCTGACAAAGTAGATAATCTTATCTCTGCAGTTGTTGATCATGTCTGTTGTTGTCTGTCTACTAAACCACACTCTTAAACGGTCTGGTATCTTTTCTCTGTTATGTTAGCTATTTAGTTGTTGGATTATCCTCATTTCACAACTGGTTCATAAGTTCATTTCACAACTGGTTCATAAGTTCATTTAACAACTGGTTCATAAGTTCATTTCACAACTGGTTCATAAGTTCATTTCACAACTGGTTCATAAGTTCATTTAACAACTGGTTCATAAGTTCATTTCACAACTGGTTCACAAGTTCATTTAACAACTGGTTCATAAGTTCATTTTAACAACTGGTTCATAAGTTCATTTCACAACTGGTTCACAAGTTCATTTAACAACTGGTTCATAAGTTCATTTCACAACTGGTTCATAAGTTCATTTCACAACTGGTTCATAAGTTCATTTCACAACTGGTTCATAAGTTCTCAGACCTCCTTCCCAGCAAAGTCCAGCAGCATGAAATGATAAACTGGTTCACAAGTCCTCCCTACTTCTCCTCATAGTTCTTCTGAATTTAGGCAAGATCCTTCTTGACTAACATGAAGATCTATGATTCACACCAGAGCTAACATGAAGATCCATGATTCACACCAGAGCTAACATGAAGATCCATGATTCACACCAGAGCTAACATGAAGATCCATGATTCACACCAGAGCTAACATGAAGATCCATGATTCACACCAGAGCTAACATGAAGATCCATGATTCACACCAGAGCTAACATGAAGATCCATGATTCACACCAGAGCTAACATGAAGATCCATGATTCACACCAGAACTAACATGAAGATCCATGATTCACACCAGAACTAACATGAAGATCCATGATTCACACCAGAACTAACATGAAGATCCATGATTCACACCAGAGCTGCAGGTTCATGAAAAACATCAAAATCCTAAACTCACATTTCCCTTAAAGCATAAAGTTAAGGATATGCAATCTTTTCTCTATATTCCTCTATTTCTAATTTCCTCCATTTTTCCAGTTGTCACAATGTATTCCATTTGTTCCCTTTCTGTCTCATGGCTTAAAAATCTTGATTGTTAGCACTCCTTTATTTTTTCTTTACCTCTTTCAAAGTGTCCTCATTACTTACTACACACGGTACTAGCACCATGTTCCCCATATGCTGCCTATCAAAGCAGGAGAGAGAATGTTTACATACTTTAATGATACAGTTGAAAGCAGGGCACTTTTAATTAATCTTATATAATATAAATAACTAATAAAAGTAACAATTGAAGGGAAAATTTAAGGTAAAAGAGGCAGACCAAGACTAACATGGACGAGTAACATTAAAAGATGGACAAGTCAATAAAAAAAGTAAGTAAAGTACCCCCGTCACGCGAAGTGACGTATAGGTAATATGGTATTAGTGACCATAAATTTTACAGACCTTCGGCACATGATTTTTGGGGTAATGTGGTCAGTATTACGCCTGTGCCACTTTACTTTCCCAGAAAAAAATCCGGTACCCATTAAAAGCTGGGTGAACCGGAAGCCGTTTAGTTGGGATCGAACCCTACCTCTTGTCCTTTGTAGTCCAGTTCACTAACCACTGAGCTATTGTGGCTCCCATGGACAAGTCAGCCTATGATAATCTGCACCATCAAAGCAAGAGACAGTGGAATGGCCCTCCATGGTAGCCAACCTTCGACGGCACTCAATGATGATGATGATGAGGGCACTTTTAACATCAGATTGCTTATTGTGATTTTATTTAAAGTGCTAACAGTTTTAATTGTGTACAAGAATTAGAGAAAACAAACTTTCTCATACTGCATTGCCTGTTTTGACAATTTTCTCATTCATTGTAACATTCATGAAATGATAAAAATAATTATTTAGCACTTTAAAAAAAAATATAATCGTACCATAATAAGAGTTTGTTACTTTAGTTACTGAAGTGTTTGTTACAGTTAGTAACAGTTAGTCTTTGAAAATCAGAGGTTACATTAAGCATAGAGCAGTAAGCATTAATGAATGTTTCCGGTTTCAATCCAAGATGGAGGATATGTTTTTCTTCATCATGCAATGTACGGTTGATCGATAGTTTAATGAATCATTGTTGTAAAATATCCATTGTTATCGAAACAGAAATCTAAACTCAAAAACAGTAAAAAGAGTCTAGTATTTCTAGGCCCTAGTATTTTATGATTTTATTACCCCCCTGTTAGGCCCTAGTATTTTTATGATTTATTACGCCCCTGTTTGGCCCTAGTAGTTTTATGATTTATTACGCCCCTGTTTGGCCCTAGTAGTTTTATGATTTATTACCCCCCTTTAGGCCCTAGTAGTTTTATGATTTATTACGCCCCTGTTAGGCCCTAGTATTTTTATGATTTATTACGCCCCTGTTTGGCCCTAGTAGTTTTATGATTTATTACCCCCCTGTTAGGCCCTAGTAGTTTTATGATTTATTACCCCCTGTTAGGCCCTAGTAGTTTTATGATTTATTACCCCCCTTTAGGCCCTAGTAGTTTTATGATTTTATTACCCCCCTGTTTGGCCTAGTAGTTTATGATTTTATTACCTCCCTGTTAGGCCCTAGTAGTTTTATGATTTATTACCCCCCTGTTAGGCCCTAGTAGTTTTATGATTTATTACCCCCCTGTTTGGCCCTAGTAGTTTTATGAGACCTATTATCTTCTCCTTCTTCCGCTTTTTGTCTTCATGCCTTACCTGAGCTATTGTTTTGGTTTCTATTTATTTCGACCAGTGTTTTCACACTAATCTGGCTGACCCGCCATTTCTCTCTCTCCCCCCCCCCCCCCCAAAAAAAAAACCCTCCTCCCCTTTTAATTGTTTTCCCATGATTTCTTTATCGCGTTCTTCCGCCATGTGATGTTCCCCATCCAGTGTCATACATATAGTCATTCATTCGATTCCTTCACGGTGGACAGACACGTTGTTTGAGATAAGTTATTTTCATATACGCTTTACAATACATTATTCACTTTTTACTATTGACATTTCTAGTTCTTCCTCATTTTTCTATTTTATACATCTTGACACTCATCCTACCTCCCCTTATGTAGCCTCCTTTCTTATTTCAACATCCTACTTTCTTCTTTTCTGTCCACCTCTCCATTCACCTGATCATCTAACATGTAGTTATAGATACTTGTGCTTCACCGTTTGTTGTCATTGTCCCTGTATTCTGAAGAAGGCCACAGGCCGAAACGTCAGTATTGTGTTGTGTTCCTTCCTTGTAAAGCTGTCACCATACCTTAGAGTGTTTAACACTCCCCACCACTGGCTCCTCCTCTAGTAGTGAGTGTTAATATCTGCTCAAATCATGACAGAAATCAAGATCTATGTTAAAGTAAATTGGAACACCACTGAAGGGCTGTACAAACATTGTCACACACATCATGTAAAAATTTTAATGCTTGCAACTAAATGCCATTTTTGTTTCAGACCTGATGGGAGAGTAGATTTCAGGGTGGATGTGCCAAAATATCCTTTATCATGGGTCATAAACGGGCTCTCTGTCAGCCGGGACCTTGGCCTTGGAATCATGCAGAAGCCTGTCAGGGTGAGTAAATTGATAGTGCTGAATCATTTTGATATGTTGATTATTTTGATATGTTGATTATTTTGGTTGTTTCTGTTTTACTGATCAAAACTCAAGGAAGTTGTTTATCACACCTTTAGTTGCACAGTGATTCATTTTTCAGCATTTGGGGCTCAGAGCTCAAACTGAAGGCATCCAACTGAAGTCTTCTGATTAGATCAAAGAAATCCACAGTAGATAAACAAAATGGAGGTGGATTGAAACATCTGCACAATTTGTCTTGTTCCTGTCCATGGAATACTACCCAAAAAAAGTTAACTTCTCTTTATTTCTCCCATTGACTTTGTGATAACTGGATTATTCTCTTGTTTTACCTCTTTTTCCATGCATTTTTGGTTTTAAGTTTGAAGTCAGTTGGTTGTTTAAGTTTGAAGTCAGTTGGTTGTTTAAGTTTGAAGTCAGTTGGTTGTTTAAGTTTGAAGTCAGTTGGTTGTTTAAGTTTGAAGTCAGTTGGTTGTTTAAGTATGAATGCAGAAATAAAGAGAAGGAGCAATAAAAGAACATTTTTATTCCAGGTGAGAATAAGAAGTGTATTATTCCATTTCTGGGGTGCACTTTTATTTGGTCTACAGGAGGCTGTATTTTCTAAATGCAAGGCTGTTTCCACATAAATAATAGCAAAATGTTTTGTCTGTGACCTTAAGAATTAGTAAATATTTTTATAAAAGTAAAGAGCCCTTCATAGGGAATGTAGTGTTAGTGACCATAATGTTTACAGACATTCGGCCCATGACTTTTGGAGTAATGTGGTCAGTGTTATGCCCATGCCACTTTACTTTCCCAGAAAAAAATCCGGTATCCATTTAAGGCTGGATGAACCCGGAAGCCGTTGATCAGGATCGAACCCGGCCTCTTGTCCTTTATAGTCCAGTTCACTAACTACTGAGCTATCATGACTTCCAATTAGTAAATATAACTAACACAAATTGTGATGATACAGAGAAGCAATGATAATTCTTCAATGCAATGAGACGATTCCACTGGCATGGGTGGTTGAGCAATTATGGATTTTCATTCATCTGCAGTGATACCGGGGCCTTCACCTAACTACAACGATAATTTTCTTCTTTATATGATTCATGTTTAGTAGATGTTCTGTGTGCTAATTAAAATATTGTTGTAAACCTGCATTATTGTTGCTATGGTAACCAGAGCAGCATAATACATGAATTTTAAGAAAAGATCTTAAATTAACTGCATTATTAAAGTGGTCTATATTTGTTTAGTGTTTTCTTCCTATAAGTAAGCGATCTTTATTAAACATACATGAACTGTCTGCCGTATTACAAAAGTTATTTGCTCTCCTGACAGTATGATGCTGCCCGATACATGTACATCCAAGTGGAACATCCAAGATACATTGTTAGAGGAGAACAAATCGGTGTCAGAGTCACAGTGTTCAACTATTGGTATGATGATGATTATCTGGAGGTTAGTGGAGTTAATTTTTTAATTGACCACACTTTATTTTCTTGTTTTCAAAATGAATGCTTCTTGCCCACATGTTCAGCCATTTTTTTTCCTATTATTTAGTTATGACCTTTCTGATTTTATGTGTTTCCTTCTTGTGCTGTGACATACAATCATGTTTTTCTTGGACTGATCTTTGCCACACTTAGATTAATCATTGGATCATAATCGCTGTCTGCGATTTTGTAAAGCCTAGGCTCTTCTATGCCTTGATGCTGTCAGATCAGTTTTTTCTCTGTCATTATGTGTTCTCCTCTCATAGTACCAGGCTTTCATCCACACCAATCTAATTCACACCAAACATTTAAATCTAATATCAACTTTTGGTGCACATTGAAATGGACAACACTAGTTTATGTTTAGGTTACTTATATATAAGGTCTAAGTTATGAAGCTGATTATGTTATATTTCACTATAATCTTTGTCCCCCACCAAATTCACCAGAAAATGAAATTTTATTGTTTTAACACTAGATTACGATATGTGGGGTTCACATTTTAAAGGTACTATAGCAAAAATTACTAGCACTTAAGTGTTAATTTGAGTTCCAAAAATAGTATTTTCTTTGAACTTTGCTTTGTTGCTGTGTGTTTCCCAAGATGACAATGGCTGTCCGGCATAAGTTCAGCCTGTATATTCAGTTCCCTCAGAGCATTGTTCACTGTCTGTCCCATGTCACAAAGGTTTCTTTGATGTCTCGCCAAGGGGATTTCCCCCATCATGAGAAAAAAAAAATGAATTTCTTGAAATTTGGTGAAATTTATAAAATGGCACAGCAGCATTATTATGATACCATCGTAAATTTTACGCAGAATATGCTTTGTTTGAAAAGGGTCATCAGAAGTTGTAATTAGGAAGGTATAGGGAAAGGTGGAATATTTGTGTGCAGCAAAATGTCAAATTTCTGTAATTTGTTGTTTAAGAGTGTTAATTTTTATGATGGTATCGTAATCTAGGGTAAAGAAATGCAGATCTATTTTGATACTTCTTATATTCTAGCAAATCAATTCAGAGGAAGAGGTATGTTTACAGCACTCGGGAAAAAAATGACAAATAATCAACAACAGAAAAAAAAATTTTCTGTTGTTGATTATTTGTCATTTTTTCCGAGTGCTGTAAACATACCTCTTCCTCTGAATTGATTCACTGATTATCGCCTCGGAAGTTTCCCTCTATAATAATATTCATTTATTATTATTTGTCTCCATATTCTAGCAAACTTTGATTATGTTTTTTATATGCTAAAAATGTGAGCAGCAATAAATATTTTCTGCTGAATAGAAACATGTAAGAATTTGCAGTTAATATGATGAGTTAGTATGAAGATGTATCTTGGTCTATGCCCTACGGGCCGGCTATAGCTCGAAAGAAAAGTTATCATTAATGTTTTTTATTACTTAGTTGATATTTCTAAGTTTAGCTGAGCAATGGTCTTTCTTCTCCATTCAGGTTCTGATCACAATGCATGGTGGAGATGGCTACTTATTTGTTACAGTCGGTGACATGGGTTATGTCACTTCCTACACACCACCTACTCACAAAGGGGACCATCAGACTCTTGTTTTTGTAAGTTTGTGTGTGCACAGTTTTTGGTTCATCTATAACTTTATATTTTGTAATAATTCACTTTATTTGAGCTTTGTAGTGCCAACTTCTTGTGGAGGAATGGTTTGGAGCAGGGATTGTTAGAAACAAATTATTCAGTGCTAAATGTGCTGACTTTTAATGATGTGAAAGTAAAATCTTATCTCTAATGGTCAAGCAAGCTAAAGTTAATGCAACTGTAAGTTGATACCAAAAAACTCTTTGAAGATTGTAAAAGGAAGTTAGCAGGAGCACTGACCTCACTTTAACAGCCAAGGATTGGCACTGAACAATTTTATGCTTAGTATTCCTCAACATGGGGACTGGTTGGTCTTGAAGCAAGACACCGGTTTCGAGGCAGAGATGTTGTGAGTTCAAATCCTGGCTGCAGCTGCATCAGTTAGGATTTTTATTTGTGATTTCTCTCTGCTGCAACCAACCCTGATCTCAGCAGCAAGGCTCGACTTGAAATGTCAGTTACTCATTTAGGAAAAAATTTGAATATCTCCAAAAATGGAATTATCTGCCTGGGCTGCGAGTGAATCCTGTGCACACGGCTGCCAGGGAAAAATGGATTAACTCGTAAAATTCAGTTCCTAGTCTCTAGGGGACTTCGCCAGAAGTTAAAGCTGACAAACAAACAAGAAAAAGAGAAAAAAATTCCTCAATAAAATTTGCTTGCTTTTGATCATATTTTTACGTAAAATCAATGGTAATCACATCAGTGGAAGATGTTTGAAATGTGTTAATTAACATATTTCTTTATGACTATAGACACTTTTTTTTGTTTGATTTGATAATGCGTACACCTGGCCATCATATTTTCCCAGAGAAGATTGCTGGCCTCTACTTTTTTAGAAACCTGGCCTCAAAGCAGTGGCTCACCACAACTTGGGTTTGAACCCCTGACAACATGGTCACATGATGAGAGGACATTAACCACTTTACTCTTCTATCTATCTATCGTCCATTTGAGCCGAAGACGGCACATAGGACAGAACCACAATCTCAAAAAACAGAAACCTTGCATGCCAAAATGGCACATATTGCAGATATCACTGCTTTACTTTACTCTTACAGTCTCAGAAATGATTCTTTCCCACAGAAAATTGAACCCCCAGTCTTTTGCAGTAGATACTTATATTACCCTACCAAGGAAACTTAATATTTTTTAAATAATTATCTTTCCTCCTTTCTAATAAGGTTAATTTTATTCCTGGTTTTGAAAATGCAAGTTAAATCAATTTATTCCATGACAAAGTAACTTCAGCTTAATAACAATCATTCTTCTTCTTCTACCACTCAACTCCCTGTGGAGCATAGGTCTTTGACAAACACCTTCCAAGCCTTTCTGATTCTTGCCATTCTTTTAAGATCATTCCATGTCTTCTCCATCATCTTCATCACTGCTTCCATCTGTTTTCTTTGCAAATATTTTGGTCTGTGACCAGGACTCTTGCGGGTTTCTCCAGATTAGATCATACATCTCTTAGAGAGCCCTTATCTTTCCTGGATGGCGGATTTACCTTTTTTTTCTTTTTGTTGACTTGTCCATGTTTGTGAAGTTTTTCCAGCTTATTTTTTTACACTACAGGATAGCCAGTCCCATGCCCACCCCTCCTTAGTCATCTCTTATGAACATGCCTGGCAGGGAACAGCATTACAATTCTTTACTCTCTGTCCAGGCCACAGCAGTGCACCAGCAAACATTTTTTAATAATAGTCATTGCACTCTTCTATTTTTTATTTTTATTTTCTTCTTGCTCCATTTTTCCTATTGTTAACTTGTGCTTTCTATATTAATAGTAATAAAAATAAAGTACCATCATGGCTTGTAGTGTACAAAGATTATGATGTTATTGTCTATGTTTGTCATTGGCACATTTATGGGTGTTATGTCAGTATCATGCCAGGCCATCTTACTTTTTTTTTTCCAAGACTCATTTTTTAGAGGCTTGAGGGGTCCAAAGCTGTGTTAGTTCAGTAAAAAAATGGCCATGTTTTTTTTAAACCCTCCTGGACAGTAAATGAGTACATTAACAGCATTGCCTCTAAGTTTTTAGTTATTTCTTGTGACATTCATTTTTGTATAATATTGTTCATTTTTAATCGTTTTTTGACATAATTTTCATGAAAGGAGGCAAAAACTCCAGATCCTGATAATATAACAATCAAAGAGATAGATACAATAGGAGAGCTGGGAGAACAAGTCATAAGAAAACTCCTCAATAACATATATAACTGTGGATATATACCCAAAGATCTTTTAAAATTTATCTTTGTAGCCATCCCAAAGAAATCAGGCACCACTATTACTATCTTGAGCCATAAGACCAAAACATTACTAAGAATCTTGATGAGACATGTAAGGAACAAAATAAAACTAGAAATAAGTGAAGAATAATGGGGATTTGTGGAAAATGGCACCAATAATGCAGAAAATATATGGCTTTACGTAATAAGTGGGCGACACAAATTAGAACGTTTCGGCTAGTATCAGTATACAGGAAAGACATTTTATTTCTGTTTTTATTTCTCATTCTAGTTTTTTTAATTATTATTTTTTTTAAATTAATTTTTTTTTTAAAATACATATCTCTCTCTGTGCATGCGTTCATTCGTTCGTCCTGCTGAAGGCCTATTGAGCCAAAACATTGTTCTAATTTGTGTCATCCACTTATTACGTAAAACTTTAGCCATATGTTTTTTTCTTTTCTCCTTATAATTAGCTTTATTGCTACCTCACATTTGTATGCATTTCTTTGCTTTAATCCTACCTATAATGCAATACACATCCTGAGAACATTGATAGAAAGAACTTTAGAGGTAAACAAATATTTATATATGTACTTTATAGGCTACACAAAAGCATTTGACAAAGTAAAGCATGTGGAAATTATCAAAATGTTTGAGAAATTAAATATTGATGGCAAGGATCTGAGAATCATAAAGAACATGTATTGGAAACAAACAGCAGCCATAAGAATTAGCAACCAAACAGGACTGTTCCAATATATAAAACAATGAGTCAGACAAGACTGTGTGTTCTGTCACTGGATTTGTTATCACTTTACAGCAAAAATATTATGAGATCAATAGTAGGCAAAAAAGGAATTGAAGTAAATGGTCACAACATGAACAATTTTCAATATGCTGATGACACAGTCTTAATAGCAGAGACAGAGAATGAACTACAAGAAATGATAGACATAATAGTAAAAGAAAGCAACACAAATCGGTCTCAATCTGAATAATTTAAAAAAAACAGAAATAATGGTCATATCAAAGAAGCGATCATCACCAGCATACAACATAAAAATAAATAGGACAAATCTGAAACAAAAGCAAAATGTCAAGCATTTTTGCACAATAATAACATAAGATGAAAGATACACCACAAAAATAAAAATCAGAATAGCTCAGGCCAAGATAGCATTTCAGAAAACTAAAAACATCTTATGCAGTAGGTCTGTATCAATAGAAGTGGGAAAGAGAGTTTATCAGTGCTATATAGAGCCAATTCTGACCTATGGACGCGAATCATGGACAGTAGATAAACAAATGAAAAGATAATTAAAGGCCACAGAGATTGGATTACTCAAAAGAATGTTGAAAGTTCCCTGGACTGCTAAAAAGACAAATGAGGAAATTCTCAAAGAGGCCAACACAAAATGGGAGCTCCTAAGAAACAGAAAGAGACAATCAACATTTTTTGTATACATTATGAGAATAGGACAGTTGGAATAGATGATTACTACTGGCATAATACAGGGAAAGAGAGAATGCGGATGACAAAGAGGAAAATACTGGATAGCTTAGTGTCATGACATGGAAAACAGCCAACAACAGAATTGATATGATGCACTGTGGATAGAAAATTGTAGAATGACATGATTCGCCTACGCCAACTGGTATGGCATATGATGATTGTTCATGTTATCATCATCAAACATATTAATTCTGTAAATATTTTTTTAATGCTTTTTTTAGTTCTACTAAATTTTAAAAAAAAATTTTTTGTAACCTGATAATAAAAAAAAAAATTGTTCTTGAAGCTTGAGCCAGGAGAATCAAGGGACATCTACATGCCTATTGTACCAGATGAAAATCTTGTGATGGGGGATTTGAAATTCCGTGTGTCTGCCACATGTTTCATGGAAAAAGATGAATATAATGGAATAATGACTGTAAAAGTAAGTAACCATGTTATTTTTCTTCTATACATAAAGTATTACATTTGTAATGTTGTCTTGTCTTGTCTCATCCACTCTTTCTATAGTGTCGTCAACAGCTTCAAGTGAATGTGTTTGAGGTTATCAGAAAAAATAAAACAAACTCAGTAGATCTTCTTTAGCACCTAAAGGAGCATAAGATGTGTGCAAACTGAGATGCTTAATTCACTTCATCGACAGAAGTGGAGATAGGAAACTTCTCAGTGTCTCTTTAGGTCAGCCTCTTTTCCTCTTACCTGTTGTTTCCCACAAGAGGACTTGCTTTGCTATTCAGTTATTATCTCACCTCATCACATGTCCAACTATAACCATTGTCTTTTCTTGATTACTGAAGATATTAATGGTTGAACATATAGAGCATTATTTGTACATATAGAGCATTATTTGTACATATAGAGCATACTTAAAGCAGCAGTTTGTCAAATACATTGTTTTCCTATGTATGAAGACATTTGTTTCTGTGTAATAGAATATATTATATAATCAAAAGTGTTGTTGCTATAATTTATCTATATGGTGAATTGCATTTTTACTTTTGTATTATTAATTAAAATGTTTTGTATTTCTTTTATTAGCCCAATGGAGTATTAAACTACTACCACACACCATACCTTATAGATTTGATTCGGTATGGCTCTATTCAAATTCCACAATATGAAGTGCCTGTACCTGAGCAGTTCAGGAAACTTGAGGTCAGAGAGAACTTGTATGTACCACAAAGTCCTAGTGCAGTTAACTCTCTTTTTGGTAAGTTTTGATCAGGTTTGACAAACATGAGAAAGACAATGATTTAAAGTCTCATTCTAGAAAAATGTATGCTATGACACACCTGAAGTCAGATAGGTAGAAAATACATTGGAAGTGTAATATAGAGAACAAATACATATCTGAAAGTCTTGTATATAGAACAGATAAACCAAGAAATATTTGCTTTATGCTCTGATGTTCAGTCTTTATTTGGACGCATCACTACAGTCAGGGCATTCTCATATTTGTTCTCTTGCCTGTTCCGACCATTGAATTGTTCATCTACTGATTGTTTCCATCCAGCATTGATTGAACATTTTGTGTTCTTTTCTGCTGAGGATGATTTTCTTGCTCTCGCCCTTCATGGTGCTATGTGCCACCATTCCTCTGACATGTTGGTTATCATCCCCTGCTTGGTTGTCCCTGTCCTGTGAGAGGTCGTCTTTAAAATTCCTCAATGTTATTTATTTCAATTTGTTTGCATTTTGATACAGAGAACAAACACTGTAGATTATCTGAATTTAATTTGTTCACTTTAAGAGCTTTTCTTTTTCTGCAGTGACCAACTTTTATTTAAAACTAGAAAACAATTTCAATTGTGTTACTTGGAAGTTATAGTAAATAGTATTATAAGCATTTGCAATGGCAAAAAGTTCCTCTAAATTTTGTTTTCATAACTAGCTGTGATACCACAAGGTTCAGAAGTCTACCTATTGAGGTACATCATTCCCATGAATCTCACATTTAGCAGGAAGTGGTCACAGCTGTCCCATTATATGTTTCTTATGCTCTTCCCATGGGGCCATGTTTTGGACTTCACAATTTAAAAAAATCTTATCTGTATTTAGGGATCCGCTATGATCTATATGCTGTGTTTTTGGCGGTTGCTCAATAAAGGTGTGAAATTTAATCTGTAATGTCCTGTTTTAGCTGAATATTGTAAGTCTCTTTTTCTTCTATTTTAGTGGTGGTGTTTTTTATTATTTGTTATTTCTTTTGCTAGTAATCTAAAATTTCATCTCCCTGCCAGTTTTTATTGTTCTTGATTCTTGATTCTTCCCATACTGTTAGACGTCACATAGGCTTATAGTGTTTTTTCCCACCCATCTTTATTCTGGTCGAGATGTTCAATCATGTCTAACGAGTCTAGGCCTGCCAACTTTGCTTCTCTTATAAGTGTTCTTTTTAGTGAAAGTATTCTTTTTTAGTGAAAGTGTTTTTTTTTTTAAGTGTTCTTTTTTCTGCCGGTTTTTACTGGCCCACAAATATCTTTAAATATGATGTAGAACCCATATCTCATAAATGTTGAAGCACGCTGGTTTGTGTAAATCATTTGGTTGAGTACACCTACATATTGTCATATTCATGTATGTAGTGCAGACAAAAAAGCAGACTTATTTTAAAGATGTCTTCATTATAACCCAACAGATGACACATTTTGCTTTCAACAGGTGATGTTGTAACTCCAGGCTTCTTTCAAGATTATCTTCATGCAGAGAATATTTTGCTGCGTCCTTATGGAGGGGGAGAGATGATCACTTTTAACTTTGCCTACAACTTGATAACACTGAGGTTCATGAAGGCTTCGCAACAACTTCCTGATGCTCAACTGGTGAAATCGCTGAGAGAGATGAGCGTGGGTAAGATATTTGCATCTAGGAAAGCTTATTAACTAATTTATGACTGCTTTCATTTATTCTGCTTTACTTAATGTTTAACATTCTTCTGCAACTAATTTTTTGGGTCTGCCTGAATAAGAATATAATATTTGTGATTATTGAGCTCATGATAGCTCAGTGGTTGGTGAACTGGACTACAAGGGGCAAGAGATCGGGTTTGATCCTGATTGATGGCTTCCAGGTTCACCCAGCCTTAAATGGTTACCAGATTTTTTATTGGAAAGTAAAGTGGCACAGGCGTAATACTGACCACATTACTCCAAAAATCATGTGCTGAAGGTCTATAAAAAAAATTAGGTCACTAACACCATATTACGACTTATATTGGAGGAACACATTGAAAAGCAAAAACCTTTTGTACTTAACTTCATCGACTTCAAAAAAGCATTTGATAGTATTCATAGAGATTCTTTGTGGAAAATTCTGAAGCAATATGGCTTACCATCAAAAATCATAAATATTATCAAAGACATGTATGATGGTTACACATGTGCAGTTCGAACAGAGGAAGGACTGAGCGAATGTTTCCCAATAGAAACTGGGGTTAAACAAGGATGTATTTTATCGCCCTTGTTATTTGGAATTGTTATGGACTTCATAATGAAGAAATGCTGCACTGGTAATAAAGGCATCGAATGGATACAAGGAGACCATTTGGAGGACCTCGACTTTGCTGATGACATAGTTCTCATCAGCAGTCAGATAAAAACGATGCAGGAAAACACAAATGAACTATCATCAATAGCCAGCAAAATTGGGCTTGAGGTCAATCATGAAAAGACTAAAGTCATGAAAAGTTTAATTCCAACAAGTGACAAAATATACATGGAAAACAAACCAGTAGAAGAGATCGATCACTTTATCTATCTTGGAAGTCACATTGATCGAGAAGGGGATACGAGCAAAGAAATTAGAATCAGACTGGCTAAAGCAGCAATGTCTTTCAGAAGCCTTGAAAAGTTGTGGAAATCAAAACTCATTAGCACAAACACAAAACTTAGGCTATTCAAATCAAATGTACTATCAACCCTTACGTATGCGTGTGAAAGCTGGAAAACAACAAGAGATATAGAAACAAAGTTGAACGCATTCGAAAATAAATGTCTAAGGAAAATACTTGGTATAGAATGGAACGAATTCAAAACAAACGAGGAAATTAGAGAAATCGCCAATCAACCACTAATATCTTCAGTAATAAAGAAAAGACGATGGTCATACGTTGGACATGTGATGAGAAGAGATAATAATCGAATAGCAAAGCAAGCCCTCATATGGGAAACAACAGGTAAAAGAAAAAGAGGAAGACCCAGGGAGACACTGAGAAGAACATTGATGAGAGAGGCAAGAGCAGCAGGAATCGGCTCCCTCAATGAGATAGAACTGCTTGCACAGAACAGAGACAGATGGCGAGATTTGATAAAATATCTTTAAAAGAAAACTGCTAGAACAAAAATTCATATAGGAGAAGGTGTATCTTGGTCTACGCCCTATGGGCCGGTTACGGCTCGAAAGGTCAATAGATAGATAGATAGAACACCATATTTCCTATACTCCACTTAGTATGACGGGACTCTACTTTTTTTAAAATTTGTGATTATCTGATAATTTGTATTGCCTTGCTTTTTTTTCCTACAAAAAATGTGCTATAATTCTATCATCCAATCCTATAAATTGTGCCATGCATAGGCATGGTTACCAATGCCAGCAGGCCCGGTACTTGATGATGATGATGAGGATTGCTGTAATATCATGATGCCTTCAGCTTTTGTTTTTATCAAATATATTCATCAAACTTTATATGAAAATTAAAGTTATATGTTTTTTTTTTTTCCAAAATAGTGATCACTTCTGGTATATACCTTGCAATAGCTTGAACTGCCAAGGTGATACTGATATGGTTATGGGTTGTTTTATATCAAGAAAAAGAAGAGATTAACCCTAGATTACGAGGCCATAGTAAAATTTACCATAGCAAAACCCAAATTCCTCAAAATTTGACATTTTTCCATATTTAAACATTACCACATACACACATGCACGCACACACACACACCGTACCTTCCTAATTACCGCTTTCAGTGACCCCTGAGTGTTTAATTTGTTTCCATTGTTGTAGGATATTTTTTTTTTTAGATCGTGAGATACATTGTCTAGTGCTGGAAAAATTGCCAATTTTCAAGAAACTGGCCTTTTTTTTTCTTGCTGTGACCTGGAAATTTCTCTGGTCATCAATAGACATCAAACAACCCTTTGTGACTTAGGGAAACAGCAAATAATACCATGTAGTTGCTGAACATACTTATGTACTTACAGCGACTGTACCGATAGACATTGTAACACGTCCATGAGGTGAAACTCAGGTTATAAATCAACCTGAGCCAGGAATTTCGAGTTCCCATGTTTTGCCTATTGTGAACACATGGGACTGTGTCAAGAGTTCAATGAAATTAATATTTTTAGAACACCTAATGTTACATTTAAGTGGCAGTAAATTTTACTGCAGTATCATAACTGGGAGAGTTACAGATATAGGTATCGTAAAATAGGGTTAAATTGAAAACTCAAGTTTGTAAACTGCATTGAAATTACACTTGGCAAATGGTCTTCATTCCTCCAGTTAACCCAAAAAGTGAATCCAGAATTAGAATAGTGCCATAATTAATGGATACATTTTTTTAAGTGAAAAATTATGCATTTATTTATTAATTGAAAATAATTATTTCAGTTTTTAGTTAATGTTTCCATGTTTTTTAATGTGTGAAGATGATTTTTGATTTGTTGTTAAACTAAATCCACATTCAAGCTTTGCTGATGTTAATGCATCTGAGTTTCTTCTGTCTGTTCCAGCTTTACAGCGTATGCTTGGTTACATGAACCCAGATGGCTCATTCAGAATGTTTAGAGATGATGTCAGACCAAGTCTCTGGTAATGAAGTTTGATAGCTTCTACTATTTTATTTCTGTTTTCTGTAGTCATTGACCTTTGACTGACTATACCATGATTGACACATCTTGTAGTGAATGCGACATCAAAATGTTCCAGTTTGGTCTGTGACCATCCAACACAAGGCGCCTCAAGATTAAACCCTACACTATACACCTCTTCATCCATTGTTCTCTGCCAGGATGTTTGTGATCACATATCATTCTTTGTTCACTCCATGCTGTCTCTGTGATTGACTTTTGTTTACCTTATGCCTGTCCCTATAGTTGTCTCTTGTTCACTTCATGTCTGTCCCTATGGTTGTCTCTTGTTCATCTCATGCCTGTCCCTATAGTTGTCTCTTGTTCACTTCATGCCTGTCCCTATAGTTGTCTCTTGTTCATCTCATGCCTGTCCCTATGGTTGTCTCTTGTTTACTTCATGTCTGTCCCTATAGTTGTCTCTTGTTCATCTCATGTCTGTCTCTATAGTTGTCTCTTGTTAATCTTATGCCTGTCCCTATAGTTTTCGCTTGTTAATCTTATGCCTGTCCCTATAGTTGTCTCTTGTTAATCTTATGCCTGTCCCTACAGTTGTCTCTTGTTCATCTCATGCATGTTCCCTATAGTTGTCTCTTGTTCATCTCATGTCTGTCTCTATAGTTGTCTCTTGTTCATCTCATGCATGTCTATATAGTTGTCTCTTGGTCATCTCATGTCTGTCTCTATAGTTGTCTCTTGTTAATCTTATGCCTGTCCCTATAGTTGTCTCTTGTTCATCTCATGCCTGTCCCTATAGTTGTCTCTTGTTCATCTCATGCCTGTCCCTATAGTTGTCTCTTGTTCATCTCATGCCTGTCCCTATAGTTGTCTCTTGTTCATCTCATGCCTGTCCCTATAGTTATCTCTTGTTCATCTCATGCCTGTCCCTATAGTTGTCTCTTGTTCATCTCATGTCTGTCTCTATAGTTGTCTCTTGTTCATATCATGCCTGTCCCTATAGTTGTCTCTTGTTCATCTCATGCCTGTCCCTATAGTTGTCTCTTGTTCATCTCATGCCTGTCCCTATAGTTGTCTCTTGTTCATCTCATGCCTGTCCCTATAGTTGTCTCTTGTTCATCTCATATCTGTCCCTATAGTTGTCTTTTGTTCATCTCATACCTGTCCCTATAGTTGTCTCTTGTTTACTTCATGCCTGTCCCTATAGTTGTCTCTTGTTTACTTCATGCCTGTCCCTATAGTTGTCTCTTGTTTACTTCATGCCTGTCCCTATAGTTGTCTCTTGTTCATCTCATACCTGTCCCTATAGTTGTCTCTTGTTCATCTCATGCCTGTCCCTATAGTTGTCTCTTGTTCATCTCATACCTGTCCCTATAGTTGTCTCTTGTTCATCTCATGCCTGTCCCTATAGTTATCTCTTGTTCATCTCATACCTGTCCCTATAGTTGTCTCTTGTTCATCTCATACCTGTCCCTATAGTTGTCTCTTGTTCATCTCATGCCTGTCCCTATAGTTGTCTCTTGTTCATCTCATACCTGTCCCTATAGTTGTCTCTTGTTCATCTCATACCTGTCCCTATAATTGTCTCTTGTTCATCTCATACCTGTCCCTATAGTTGTCTCTTGTTCATCTCATGCCTGTCCCTATAGTTATCTCTTGTTCATCTCATACCTGTCCCTATAGTTGTCTCTTGTTCATCTCATACCTGTCCCTATAGTTGTCTCTTGTTCATCTCATGCCTGTCCCTATAGTTATCTCTTGTTCATCTCATGCCTGTCCATATTGTTGTCTCTTGTTCACCTCATGCCTGTCTCTGTGGTTTTTCTTCTTTGGCAAAATGAGACAGGAAGGCAATGAGAGAAGGTACAAGACAGGGAAAAAGAGACAAGAGAGTAACAAGAAGAAATACAAGACAGGGAAAAGGAGACAAGAAGGCACTGAGAGAAGATATAAGACAGGGAAAAAGAGACAGGAAGACAGCGAGAGAAGATGCAAGACAAGGAAAAGGAAACAGGAATGCAATGAGAGAAGATACAAGACAGGGAAAAAGAGACAGAAAGGCAGTGAGAGAAGATGCAAGACAATTTAATGATGTGGCACAGAAGTCAACAATGGAATTGATAGGACGCACTGGTGTAGTTTATAAACCTTGGTAGCAGTATAGATCAAGAGGGAGAAACTAGATAGGAAGCACTGGTGTAGTTTATAAACCTTGGTAGCAGTATAGATCAAGAGGGAGAAACTAGATAGGAAGCACTGGTGTAGTTTATAAACCTTGGTAGCAGTATAGATCAAGAGGGAGAAACTAGATAGGAAGCACTGGTGTAGTTTATAAACCTTGGTAGCAGTATAGATCAAGAGGGAGAAACTAGAAAAGAGATCAAAATAGCACAGGCTTTAAGTTTTAAAAAACTTGAAAAAAATATGGTGATAAAAGATATTCAGCATAAAAACAAAACTTTTATCAACTCAAACATATTATCCACCCTCACTTATGCATGTTAAAGCTGTAAAACAACAAAGGAGATTGAGGAAAAAACTCACCGCATTTGAAGACACATGCCTGAGAAAGTTACTTCGCATTAAATGGAATAAATTCCAGACTAATACTGAAATAAAAGAAATGGCCATGCATGTTTCACTTAATTTAGTACACAAACAACATTTGTTAATTTGTGAACCATTACTTAATCTAGTATACAGATGAATTTTATTAATTAGTGAACCATTACTTAATTTAGTGTACAGATAAAATTTGTTAATTAGTGGATTCTTGAATTGATACTTGTTGCTGAATCATTCCTCCTTCCAAAGTAAAAAAATTGTGGAATGAGTTTCAGAAATGACGACATGTCACAAACATTGAGTGATAATAACATTCCCAATTTTTTATGCAGGTTGACAGCCTTTGTGGCTAAGATAGTTAGTACTGCCAACTTTGGAGAGTGGGAACGAGACCTCTTCATTCCAAGAGAGCTAATCAACAAACTGGTTGTCTACATTTGCTCTCGCCAGAATGCGACAACTGGTGCCTTTGAGCCACAGGATAATGACATCACTTATGATAGAAAGATGGTAAATATTTTTAAGTTTTGTGTTTGTCAATGTTTCTTTTATTTTGTCAATGTTTCTTTTATATTAATGTTTATGTTTATTTATTGAGAATGTGAAATCAGCATGGTGGTCGAGTGCTAGCTTTATAGATCGTGGTAGAGTAATGAACACAGTGGTTGAATACTAACTTTTTAGATTATGGTATCGTAATTTATAGTGAACACAGTGCTTGAATGTTAACTTTATAGATCATGGTAGAGTAATGAGTAATGAACACAGTGCTTGAATGCTAACTTTATAGATCGTGGTAGAGTAATGAGTAATGAACACAGTGCTTGAATGCTAACTTTATAGATCATAGTAGAGTAATGAGTAATGAACATATTGGCTGAATGCTAACTTTATAGATCGTGGATGAGTAATGAACACAGTGGTTGAATGCTAACTTTATAGATCATGGTATCATAATTTGTAGTGAACACAGTGCTTGAATGCTGACTTTATAGATCGTGGTAGAGTAATGAGTAATGAACACAGTGCTTGAATGCTAACTTTATAGATCATGGTAGAGTAATGAGTAATGAACATATTGGCTGAATGCTAACTTTATAGATCATAGTAGAGTGATTGGTTCATATCTTGGTGTATATCCGTGCTAGTCATGGCTCATATCTTAGTGGGTGTCTGTGCTGGCCAAGGTTCATATCTTGATGTGTGTCTGTGCTGGTCATGTTCATATCTTGGTGTATTTCCGTGCTAGCCATGGCTCATATCTTAATGTGTTTCAGTGCTAGTCATGGTTCATATCTTGGTGTGTTTACGTGAAGCCCTGGCTCATATCTTAATGTGTTTCTGTGCTAGCCATGGCTCATATCTTGGTGTGTCACTGTGCTAGCCTTGGCTCATATCTTAGCTTGTGTGTGTGTGTGCTAGACATGGCTCATATCTTGGTGTGTGTCATGTTAGTCATATCTCATATCTTGGGGTGTGTCTGTGTTAATCATGTCTCATATCTTTGTGTGTGTCTGTGTTTAGTCATATCTCATATCTTAGTGTGTATCTGTGTTAGTCATATCTCATATTGTGGAGTGTGTCTGTGTTAGTCACATCTCATATCTTAGCGTGTGTATGTGTCTGTGTTAGTCATATCTCATATCTTGGTGTGTGTCAGTGTTAGTCATGTCTCATATCGTTGTGTGCATGTCAGTGTTAGTCACATCTCATATCTTTGTGTTTGCATGTCTGTGTTAGTCACCTCTAGTGACTCGGGCAGATGGTGCTCGTAAACCTGGGAGGGCTGACCATCTAAGGGCAAAATTCCCCTACAGAAAAGACAATCTGTAACCTTGCAGGAAGATTGGGGACAATCAAACACTAAGGAAAGCAAACCTGAATATAAAATGATGGCTGAAATCAGATGCACTGGGCCACTGGCGCAGAACACAGTGCAACGTTTTAACAGGTACTCAATCAGGGTGGATCTAACAGACTCTAATTATGATGTTCTATCTGTGGGGTCGATCAATTCGCTTAAACAGGCAGCTGTCTTCATGTGAAAGTCTGGAACCCTATTCTGATTGAGTCTTGATCAGAGAGAGAGAGAGAGTGATTGGCAGTGAACATATTGGCTGAATGCTAACTTTATAGATCATGGTAGAGTAAAGGCTAGTGAACATATTGGCTGAATGCTAACTTTATAGATTATGGTAGAGTAAAGGCTAGTGAACATATTGGCTGAATGCTAACTTTATAGATCATGGTAGAGTAAAGGCTAGTGAACATATTGGCTGAATGCTAACTTTATTGATCATGGTAGAGTAAAGGCTAGTGAATATATTGGCTGAATACTAACTTTATAGATCATGGTAGAGTGATTGGTAGTGAACATATTGGCTGAATACTAACTTTATAGATCATGGTAGAGTAATGGATAGTGACCATATTGACTGAATGCTAACTTTATTGATCATGGTAGAGTAATGGCGAATGAACATATTGGCTGAATGCTAACTTTATTGATCATGGTAGAGTAATGGCGAATGAACATATTGGCTGAATGCTAACTTTATAGATCATGGTAGAGTAATGGCGAATGAACATATTGGCTGAATGCTAACTTTATTGATCATGGTAGAGTAATGGCGAATGAACATATTGGCTGAATGCTAACTTTATAGATCATGGTAGAGTAATGGCGAATGAACATATTGGCTGAATGCTAACTTTATTGATCATGGTAGAGTAATGGCGAATGAACATATTGGCTGAATGCTAACTTTATAGATCATGGTAGAGTAATGGCGAATGAACATATTGGCTGAATGCTAACTTTATTGATCATGGTAGAGTAATGGCGAATGAACATATTGGCTGAATGCTAACTTTATTGATCATGGTCGAGTAATGGCGAATGAACATATTGGCTGAATGCTAACTTTATAGATCATGGTAGAGTAATGGCGAATGAACATATTGGCTGAATGCTAACTTTATTGATCATGGTAGAGTAATGGCGAATGAACATATTGGCTGAATGCTAACTTTATTGATCATGGTCGAGTAATGGCGAATGAACATATTGGCTGAATGCTAACTTTATAGATCATGGTAGAGTAATGGCGAATAAACATATTGGCTGAATGCTAACTTTATTGATCATGTGTTGAACTCTCACTCCATATTTTGATGTTGTGTTATACTCTCACATCATACTTTTAACAGTTTCAAACTCTCATACTTTTGACAGTTTTAAATTCTCACATCATACTTTGACGGTATCAAACTCACTCCATTTATATTACTGCCAGTGACTATAACAAAAGAATGTGAAACAAGGAAATTCTAGCGTTCAGAGAATGCAAAGCAAGAAAATTCAAGCATTCAAATATTCATAAAATATGCAACCCAAGACCACTAACATCCTATTTACTGTAATAGGTTCCAGACCATTTTGACTGAGAATAGCCTTGGTTATGAGCATATGTTAAATACAAGATCAAGCATGGTACATGACATTAAAATGTCTTGTCTGTTTTAAGTTTTCTGTTTATGTTTACATCATATGGCATCCAATTGTTGGTGACTGATATTTTATTTACAAATTAAACTCTTATAACAATCTATGTGCTTTAAATGATCATCTTTTTCTTTCAGACTGCCACCAGTGGTCTTCTTAATGACAAGCTCAGAGACCACCCTATTCCTCTCACAGCTTATGTCTTGATTGCCCTGTATAAAACATCTGGTGTTTCAGAGGTTAGAATTTTAACATTTTATTTTCTTTGTTAAACTCTGAAACAAGTTTTTGTTTTGGAATATACATGAAGTTTGCCTTTCAGTCACACACATTCACATGCCTTTCAGTCACACCCTTTTTTGGGTGTATTTATGGTCTGAGATTAGAACATTTGGCATCATGGCTACTGGAGGGGTGTTACTTTGTTTCTTGGTACGCCGGCTGTCAGTCCAGCCATGTGTTCAGCTTCCTCTTAGCATCTTTCACTGCTTATCCTGTGTTACAAAGGTTTGCTT
The DNA here is from genome assembly GCA_032433765.1 of Megaustenia siamemsis. NCBI lineage: Eukaryota > Metazoa > Mollusca > Gastropoda > Stylommatophora > Ariophantidae > Megaustenia > Megaustenia siamemsis. Next base: position 5,382,040 of record JAVIAB010000106.1, on the reverse strand, counting down.
GATGTCTCACTGACAGCCAAAGAGATTTCCCTCATCATAAGAAAAAAATAATTTCTTGAAAATTGGCACCACTTTGAAAAAAAAATAGCCATTTTTTATAACACCTTTGTATTTTTTAATGAAGCACATGTTGGTGTTTGAGAAAAAAAAACTTAAACATCAAAGAAACAAATCCAACACTCAGAAGCCACCAGAAGTAATAATTAGGTAGGTATAGGGAGGGGTGGGGGGGGGGGAATGTTTGCCAGTGACAATTCCAAGAATGTTTATTTTGCCTTCGTAATTTTTATGAAGATGTTGTAATTTAGGGTTAATAAAGGAGAATATTTGGAGCTGCAGCATTATTACAGCAAGTCATAACTATTTCTATTTTAAAGAATGCTGAAAGATACTCACTACATATGAAGGATCACTAATGCTGTAGTGTCACTTCTAAATTGAACTGTAGAAGAAGAAAACCCTAATTTGCGTGAACAATTAACCTTTACTCCAGACCAGATATTGTTCAGAGCTATGCTTTCTTATATAATTCCTTTATGCACAAGATAATGTTACATCTAAATAACTGACAATGAACAAGCACTATTAATGTTACATCTAAATAACTGACAATGAACAAGCACTATTAATGTTACATCTATATAACTGACAATGAACAAGCACTATTAATGTTACATCTAAATAACTGACAGTGAACAAGCACTATTAATGTTACATCTAAATAACTGACAATGAACAAGCACTATTAATGTTACACCTAAATAACTGACAATGAACAAGCACTATTAATGTTACATCTAAATAACTGACAATGAACAAGCACTATTAATGTTACATCTAAATAACTGACAATGAACAAGCACTATTAATATTAACCAATCACGTTATTGTACATTTTACAAAATAATGGTAAATTGATCAATTGGAAAATAGGAAAACATGTTTGGTTATTTTATTAATTTCTTAACTTGTGCGTGCTTCTATGCCAAATGAATAAATCATTTATAATGGTGAACTCTTCTCATTATTTATGTTCTTATTTTTCCAGCATTTTTGTCATTGCTTTACAGTTCACCTGATGTACATTTTATTTTAGTATTATCATCTTTAATTAGTCCTGACTGTTTGATAAGTTGTTATTTTACACCTTTATCCACAGTGCACCCTTTCTTTATCCATAGTGTACCCTTCCTGCAGTATTGTATCTGTGTTGTTCTCTTTACCTATATCTTTAAAATTAAAACTTTTGGAGGTGTCTCTGGAGTCAAGGTGTTTATATCTTCCTCCCAAAATATATGGCTTGAGCCCTGCTTTGAGTAATATTATAATTTTTTAAAAAACCCTCCAGTGACCGTTTTTCTCAGAGTAAGTCAGATTTAGTGTCTAGTCCTATCAGAGACTGATGGTACAACATATATCCCATGGACTGGTTGAATACATAAAATACCCCTTACAGGTGAACATTGCTGGAAATCCACACACTCTCTTGCACTACAAGGCCTTGCATTTGGCCAACAGGGACTTAAGTTCGCATTCTGCTTGATCAATATCAAACATAAAAATGTCAAGTCAAAATATTAATTTCATTGAGAAAGCATTTTTTGTAATTTGTTATATCTTTGTGCATGTCATTCATCTTCTGCAGGAAGCTGCATTGTGTCTTGACACAGCCAGAAGAAATGCAGCCAATTATTTGTTTAATGAAGTTCCCAACATCAAAGATGAGGAGATGTTTCACCTGGCCATCACTACTTATGCTCTGTCTCTTACAGAGAGACGAAGTCCATTTAAGACACTGTGGGACAAACGCAGAAATGATTGTGAGTGTCTCAGTTTCTTTTTAGAATTCTTCTGTATATATAATAACTTCTGTAGGAAATTAACCTTTCTTGCTTGTCATGCAAACTTATTCTTGGTCTTGTTTTAAGCAACAGTTATTTTTTACATTTCTTCTTGCTTCTAAAATGTATAAATATGTGTCTGTTTATACATCTGTCATTTTTTTATCCATATTTGCCAATAATTAATCCATATTTGTCAGTCTTTGCTCTATATTTTTGTCAATTATTAATCCATATATGTCAGTTTTTGCTCTATATTTTTATCAGTTATTGATTCGTATTTATCAACCTTTCATCCATATTTATCAGACATTTTTTTAAAGTTTTAAATCCTTTCAAGTGAATGCTTGAGCTAATATAATCATTTTAAAACAGTCTAAAATTATTGTATCTTCAAAAATATATTGTATGGCTATCTAGAAAAAAAAGGAAATCTAAACAGAAAAGACAGAATCATAAATGACATAAAAGAAGGAATAGGTATTGAGCCAATCCTAGGCTATATACAGAAACAACAACAATACTGGTTTGTCCATCTAGAAAGAATTCTGTGTGATTCCTTACTATACAAAGCAGATATTAAAAGAGGAGAAGGGAGAAGAGCAAGATGCAGACCCACAGTAAAATGGACAGACAACATCAAAGAAATGTTACAACAGCATCAACTAACAATGATTGAAGCTCCAAAAGGGCGAGAACCAGAACTTTGTATCTCCCTTGACACCCGAATGGGTACAAAAGGGAATGAAGAAAGATCTTAATAAAGTGAAACAGCTGTAGGTGGACCAAAATTGAAATGCAAAGATGTCCGCAAGGCATCCATGAGTAAATTCTCCATTTGGGAAAAAGGCTAACAAATTCTGGCTGCAATTTTAGCACATAAAGAACATGTATAAGAACTAGCATAGCAACATTTGAAAATGAAATGAAGTCAAATTTACAAGATAAAAGAGATGAGACCTCTACAAAATAAAGCTGTCATTGTCATTCAGCTGTCATGCCATTCTATTTGAAGAATCAGCCATGGAGGAAGCTGCTCAGCAAATCAACATTTGGTAGTTACTGTTGAAGATCAACATCAATCTGCTTACAACCATAGTGAAGATGCAGAAAGCCATTATTATTTGATGATAATCTCTCATAAATTATAATCTCTCATAAATTATAATCTCTCATAAATTATAATCCTTCATAAATGAGATTGAGGACGAATCTTTATGGACCAAAAACTCTGGAATGGATTCAGAAATTAAGTCAACCAAAAAAAAAAATGTATATATATATATATATATATATATATATATAGCAAAACACTTTTCACAGCTTGACTAATCACCATGCTACAAAATCAATGTATTGCAATAAAATCAATGTATTGCTATAAAATCTGACAAACTGCTCCATACTTTAAATGTATGATGCAGTTCAAGTTGGTTTTTAAAACCATCATCAGATCAACAAAGACTTGTTCACTCAGCTATGAGGGTCATTGCCAGAAATGTTGAGTTTAGATCTAATTAGGTAACAGAGTAAGAAATAATGCACACTGCCTGAGTGCAATGATGGTGTCTATATTTACAAGACCAGCCAAGACTCAAATGAAGAACTATTGCAAAGCAAGAACATTAGAAATCAATGTTCTCTAATCTTTAAAAAAAAATTGAATAAAGAAACAAGCAAAACTGATTAATCTTGGTAAAAGTAAAGGAGACAACAACTATCATTTACCACAGGAAAGAGCAGCAGAGAGAAAAGTGTGAAAAAATAATGAGTCTGACGAAGTAGCTAGGATTTTGGGTGACACTGAAGTACTGAAATAAGTACTGAAAGGCTCATTAGGTAGAAGCTGTGAAAAAATTGATCATAAATGTCACTAGACACAAAACAATAGTAATAATGATAATGATTTGATGACATTTTTAGTGATTATTCAACATTCAACGGCCACAGCTTTTTTTTTCTTTCTTTCTTTCTTTCTTTCTTTCTTTCTTTCTTTCTTTCTTTCTTTCTTTCTTTCTTTCTTTCTTTCTTTCTTTCTTTCTTTCTTTCTTTCAACTAATATTTTGTTGTAAACTTATGACATTCATTTTGTAATGTTTCCAGCTGACTACGTATACTTTGCTGACAAAATAGTATATGAGAATCCATCCGATTTCTTGAATAATGTACGTTACCTCAAGGCAAGACAGGAGTTGATGAATGATGCTTATGCAGTGCAGACCACAGCATATGCTCTACTTGCACATATTAATGCCAAGGGACTGAAATATGAGAGGGAAATGATGATGAGTTGGCTGAATATTATGAGAAACTCTATTGGAGGATTTGCGTCCACACAAGTAATTAATGTTCCAATTTTTTCCTATTTTATGCTATCTTACGTTAATGTGTGTCTTCATTCACATTTATTTTAATATTATTTATTATTCTTCTTCTTCTTTCCTTCCTCATCTGCCTTTCAGCGTCGAGGGGAGATATAATTTGCAGTCTTTTGCTCTTCTGCTCGCCTCTGCTGGTTATGTTTCCTAGTGCTTCTAATATTCCATTGACTCATCTTTTTTGTGGTCGACCTTTGGGTCTGGTGTTCTCACAACGTTTGTTGAAGGCTCATTGTGTTGTGTTTTGTTCTTTCTGCCTTGTCACGTGGCCAAACCATTTTATTTGTTGTTTCCTTATATATTCTATGGCGGGGGCTATTCCTAGCTTTTTTCTCAGTTCTTCATTTCTGATCTTATCTCTCAGACTGTTTCCTGTCATTCGTCTAACACATTTCACAATAACAGTAATATTATTTAATGCTATCTTAGTTTAATGTGATAGTACCCATTTGTATTTATTTTAATTAGACTTTTATTTTTGGTTAGATTACTTTGTTGCTTTATTTTGTTATTGTATTAATTTTTTCAGTCTTTGTTATGTTTGTGTTTTCATTTTTCAAGTCCGTATTTTCCAGAAGAAATAAATTAATGAATTGGAAAGGCAGCTTCAACATTTGGTAAACTTAAAGATAGAGCATGGGCCAACAAAAACAATCTTTATTTGTAACTGTACTTTTATGAGATTGTCCTGCCAGTCATTATTTGTATTTAATTTAACTGTTTTCTAGTAAATTCTGATCTTGCGTGATCTAATTAAGTTGAATAAATAACAATATTCAAATAGAATTTATCATGGATTTATGGATTTCCTATTCTATCTTGTTGATCTGCTGACTTGCATGAGTGTTTAATGTAATTTGTTTTTAAAAAATGAGTGCAAGCTTTAGTGTTTCTTAGACATTAGTAATCATCCCACAATTAACTTAAGATGAGAGTGAAAAACAATTTAGTAGGCGTTTTATTTTAAATCATAGTAGAAGAAAAGGAAAGGGATGTCAAAGGGACAACTTCTTTGTGCTCAAGAGATTGTCTTCCTGAGTGTTTTTCTTAATTTTTCAGTTTAGTGAAGGGTTGAGAGTACTGCTTCTTCTCTACTTCTTTATAAACCTGCTTGTTAGAAAAGTTAAGTGAAGGTTTGAGAGTACTGCTTCTGCTCTACTTCTTTATAAACCTGCTTGCTAGAAAAGTTAAGTGAAGGTTTGAGAGTGCTGCTTCTGCTCTACTTCTTTATAAACCTTCTTGTTAGAAAAGTTAAGTGAAGGTTTGAGAGTACTGCTTCTGCTCTACTTCTTTATAAACTTGCTTGTTAGAAAAGTTAAGTGAAGGGTTGAGAGTACTGCTTCTGCTCTACTTCTTCGTGTCCTTAGCCAAAGATTAACAAAGCAGAAATAATTACAGCAAATGAGATATTTGCGGTAGTTAAATATAATTTTATAACTGGTGGTTATAACATGGAAATTTGTTTCTGACATGCACAAGCTTATTGGTTGATCTGGCCTTTGTGAATAGGTTTCAGTAATTTTCTATGAGAAAGTAGAGTTACCTGACATAATAGTGACCACTTCATCCATAAATATGCGAGTGATCATATGTGGGCAGTAATTCCATATTTCCCATTCTCTTTATATTACTTTTATATTCTCCATATTTGCCATTCTCTTTATATTACTTTTATATTCTCCATATTTGCCATTCTCTTTATGTTACTTTTATATTCTCCATATTTGCCATTCTCTTTATATTACTTTTATATTCTCCATATTTGCCATTCTCTTTATGTTACTTTTATATTCTCCATATTTGCCATTCTCTTTATATTACTTTTATATTCTCCATATTTGCCATTCTCTTTATGTTACTTTTATATTCTCCATATTTCCCATTCTCTTTATGTTACTTTTATATTCTCCATATTTCCCATTCTCTTTATGTTACTTTTATATTCTCCATATTTCCCATTCTCTTTATGTTACTTTTATATTCTCCATATTTCCCATTCTCTTTATGTTACTTTTATATTCTCCATATTTGCCACTCTCTTTATGTTACTTTTATATTCTCCATATTTCCCATTCTCTTTATGTTACTTTTATATTCTCCATATTTCCCATTCTCTTTATGTTACTTTTATATTCTCCATATTTGCCATTCTCTTTATGTTACTTTTATATTCTCCATATTTCCCATTCTCTTTATGTTACTTTTATATTCTCCATATTTCCCATTCTCTTTATGTTACTTTTATATTCTCCATATTTCCCATTCTCTTTATGTTACTTTTATATTCTCCATATTTCCCATTCTCTTTATGTTACTTTTATATTCTCCATATTTCCCATTCTCTTTATGTTACTTTTATATTCTCCATATTTCCCATTCTCTTTATGTTACTTTTATATTCTCCATATTTCCCATTCTCTTTATGTTACTTTTATATTCTCCATATTTCAGGATACCATCATTGCCATGGAAGCGTTGTATGAGTTCACTCAAATAGACCCACATCGTAATGTCTTTGATTTGGTTACAAGAATAGAGTCCACAGCTACTCCTGACTGGATTGCAGAGTTTCACCTCCAGAAGGATGACTATGTGTCACTGAAGGCAATTCCAGTAAGAATGGAAACATTTTCTCTTTCTTTATGATTTTTTATGAAATCTGTTTCTAGCTATCACACCCCACATTATTTCATTGTCACTGTGCACCTATAGTAGCACAATCTGTCTCCCCATCTCCTGTACAGTATAGTTCTGGTTCATCCTTAATCACAGAGAGTGCAAGCACATAAAATAATTGGATGAAAATTTGTACTGATGCATGTACAGAGAGTACAAGCACATAAAATAATTGGACGCAAATTTGTACTAATTCATGTACACAGAGTGCAAGCACTTAAAATAATTGGATGAAAATTTGTACTGATGCATTGCTGGTAAGGTGTCTAGAAATAAATCTCACTTTAAATCATCTACTGATTTATACTGTTTCATGATGTCAATTTTGACAGGTGGGGCCATTATATCTGGCCATGTCATCAAGGCGAAGGCGCGCCCCACCCAGCACCAGAGCTGGAAGTCGTCAGTGACTCACAACTGATGGCTTGCGCCAGGATCGGTGAACCAGAACCATCCAGACCCTGCTACACCTCTTCGTGGTGCCTCTAGAAACAGACTAACCTGTCTAGTCTGGCCAAGCGAGCAGGGATCGAAGTGGGAAGACGAACCCGGTACACAAAAAAGCGTCGGCTGAAATCGGATGTGTTGGGCCGAAAGGCGCAGATATCACAGTGTTACACTGCAAACTTCAACACAACGTAACTACGTCCACTTAACGTCCTTTTAAGGGCGGATGACGAGGAGGAAGTCTACGGTTCGTATCCGTTAGAATACCTCAAATCATCGGGCGAACGCATCATCATCATCATCATCATCATCAAACCTTTTCATATATCATTATAATATCACAATTATTATTACACCCATTATCTACAACAACCATTGACTGTACCCTATTTTCTTCTATTTTCAGTTACCGTATAACAGAGTGTGGGGCTTCACTGTACCTGTTTCTCAAGGCACTGGCCGAGGTCTACTACAGGTAATATGTTTATAATATTTTGACTTGCGACAAAATTTTGAAAGGAATAACCAAATTGTGTGAGGAAGATTTCAATATAAAAGACATAACAATTGTTAATTAATTTATTTTTATTTAAAAACCAAAAAATTGAGGAAGCATTTTCAATTTAATTTGTGCTGAAGTCACAAGATGTAGAACACAGCATAATGCAATTTTCTGTGCAAAATATAAGAAGAAATGTACATTTATAATGAGTGAATGGTGCGGGAGCATGTGGAATTAAAAGGGAGATGGAAGATAAAATTAAGGCTTTTGATATGTTTTTATGCTGAAGAATAAAGCATTTCATAGGAGGTTATTAATGAATCACTTACATATGTGGTGACGCTCTGTGGAGAACCACAGTGTTCTATCCTGGACCAAGTGTGTCATGCTGAAAATTGTTAACCTTTGCCACTGCAGAAATGTAAAAAAAAAAAGAAAATATTTTAAACTATTTTTAAAAAATGTTGTATACATCTATTTTACTTTTATTAGCTTTTGTTTAGTTCAGTAATTGCTTTTATAACAGAAGTTACAAGGAGTGCAATACGCACAAGGGTATCAATCCCCATTCCAGCAACCAACAAAGTGTTCAACCCCAATCATTTATACTGTTCTAGTGAATGTGTTGTGTTTTTTAAAAAAAAAAAGGTGTGCAGCTTATGATGCTCACTTTCTGAGTCACAGTAATGGTTGTCGCCAGATGGAGGATTTCTATGTGCCAAATCCAAGTGGACTTTGTGGTCAGTGAGCATGCCCCAAGAAATGCTATCCCAACAAATTAGATATGACCTCCACTTTGGTGAAACACTCGATCTGACTACAGTTCAGCTGATGGTGAATTTTCAGTCAAGCACAGATCACACAGATCCTGCCCTTGTGTATAACTAGGGCCCGGTACTGTTCCACTTCAATCAATGATCATCACCTGCAGCACAAATCTCAATGCGCTGGCACCAAAACCATGTTGACTCACTGGTCATGTGTGTGCAACCAGATTACCATTGTCTCAGTAAGTGATCAACCAGATTACCATTGTCTCAGTAAGTGATCAACCAGATTACCATTGTCTCAGTAAGTGATCAACCAGATTACCATTGTCTCAGTAAGTGATCAACCAGATTACCATTGTCTCAGTAAGTGATCAACCAGATTACTATTGTCTCAGTAAGTGATCAACCAGATTACTATTGTCTCAGTAAGTGATCAACCAGATTACTATTGTCTTAGTAAGTGATCAACCAGATTACTATTGTCTCAGTAAGTGATCAACCAGATTACTATTGTCTCAGTAAGTGATCAACCAGATTACTATTGTCTCAGTAAGTGATCAACCAGATTACTATTGTCTCAGTAAGTGATCAACCAGATTACTATTGTCTTAGTAAGTGATCAACCAGATTACTATTGTCTCAGTAAGTGATCAACCAGATTACTATTGTCTCAGTAAGTGATCAACCAGATTACTATTGTCTCAGTAAGTGATCAACCAGATTACCATTGTCTCAGTAAGTTATCAACCAGATTACTATTGTCTCAGTAAGTGATCAACCAGATTACTATTGTCTCAGTAAGTTATCAACCAGATTACTATTGTCTCAGTAAGTGATAAACCAGATTACTATTGTCTCAGTAAGTGATCAACCAGATTACTATTGTCTCAGTAAGTGATCAACCAGATTACTATTGTCTCAGTAAGTGATCAACCAGATTACTATTGTCTCAGTAAGTGATCAACCAGATTACTATTGTCTCAGTAAGTGATCAACCAGATTACCATTGTCTCAGTAAGTGATCAACCAGATTACTATTGTCTCAGTAAGTGATCAACCAGATTACTATTGTCTCAGTAAGTGATCAACCAGATTACTATTGTCTCAGTAAGTGATCAACCAGATTACTATTGTCTCAGTAAGTGATCAACCAGATTACTATTGTCTCAGTAAGTGATCAACCAGATTACTATTGTCTCAGTAAGTGATCAACCAGATTACTATTGTCTCAGTAAGTGATCAACCAGATTACCATTGTCTCAGTAAGTGATCAACCAGATTACTATTGTCTCAGTAAGTGATCAACCAGATTACTATTGTCTCAGTAAGTGATCAACCAGATTACTATTGTCTCAGTAAATGATAAACCAGATTAAAAAGAATCATTTCAAAACACACTGCAGCAAAAATACCACCAATCCTGAAACAGATCTTCCTGGGCAGCCATCTCAGCCCGCTGCATCAACTGGAAGAGTTCACATGGCAAGCAAGCTCCCAACAGAAGATATCTAACCAAATTGATGAACTGTTGGAAGATGTCAGTTTTAAAATGTGGCTCTAAGAGAAAGACTTTTAAAACAAGCTTTGAAGCAGCCGCAGAAACTTCCTGATAACAATGAGATTCGTGAGATGACTCATCTCACAGGACCCCCTTCTGAGTAAGGAAACTGAACACAAAAGAATCATTTTAATTTTGTTAGCTTCACTTTAATAGCTGTTTTATAGTTTTGTTTGTCTTTCTACTAAAATTAGAAAACTTGCCCATAATAGGGACTTTCACAGGGTACAGTGCATTACATCAGACAACACTAAAGGGTTGTTTTATAGTTTTGTTAGCTAATTTAATTTTGTATGTATTTAAATTTGTTTCAGATTTGATTTAGCAACATCCACACTAGTTTTACTTGCCCCTTTTTGAGCACATATTTGATCTAGTAACATCCACGCTAGTTTGCCTTGCCCCTTTTTTATGCAGATATTATTTAAGCTGCTTTCACTCATGCTTTTCTAAATTCAAATTAGAAGAGTACGGGTTTAAATCCTGTAGGGTCAAACGTTTTTTTATCTATCAGGAGTGAGACCTAAACTCTGATGACTACTCAGGATAAGTGGCCTTTATTCTTCTGACATATATGTTGCCCTGGCAGACCCCAGCAATGGGATAATACCATAAAGATAGTTTTTATTTAGTTACTTCTTATTTTTAGTTTTTCTTTAAAATTTCCTATGGAGCTACTTTCACTTTGTTCTTGTAGTAGCACTTACATAAAATTAGTAGATTCTTGACATTAATCTGAATATACATTTATTGTCTTTGTAGCTTACAACCACAGTAAATGTGGAATACGACTGGCTTCTTAAAAAGCCTCAGAGAGTGAACAATGATGCAAATGAAGACTTCGTCAAGTTCTTTGACTTGACTGTGGATTTCATCAAGTTCAGTGGTAGAAATCAAACCATCATGGAGATGAATAACTGTGTGAGGTGAGAGATCTTTCTGAGAAATAAAGGCAGCGCAAATGTTGAGCTGACAAGTTTGCATAATTAGAATTCAGATTTGATGAGTGTGCCCTGAGATTTATTTAAAGTTCTTAGTTTGACATTGATGGTTAGTTCTCATCTATTTTATAGAAATTCAGTTTAACAACCATACAGAGTGTTAACTGCACAGAGTGCTAACCATATAGAGTGCTAACCATATAGAGTGCTAATAACCATTTAAGAGTTCAAGGATGTGCAAAAAATTAACCAGCATTCTTACTGTCTACCTCAAGCAATCTAAAAACAGCTGACAACTGTCCAATGAAAGAAGAACATCACCAAAAACTGAAAGCAGTGGTCTAACCACATCTCTCTGCAGATGAGTGTCAAAAGAATAAATACATACAGTGCGTCAAATTTCATCCCAGCCCAAAAAAGGTTAGCTCAACCTGAGATATCTGGAAGTAAATGTCATGAACAAGAAACTAGACTTAGAGGGATGCATACAGAAACAAAGAGAATGACCAATACAAGTATTTAAAAAGTCATAGAAGGGACTAGGTCTAACTACAGAGAATGCATGAATAAGAATGAACTGAATCGTTACAGGTTCAATTATAATAAACAAATGCTGGACAGCTGAAAGCAATCAGTGATTCATTTTCATATGCTTGTGTAAAGATCAGTGGCCTGAACAGACCAAGACTCCACCTCTCAGTTGTGGCTTTAGAAACAGACTAACCAGTGTGACCTAGTGAGTAAAGAGGGAAGGCAGCCCCATAACTAAGAGTGCCCTGCTAAAGTTGGATAAATTGGGCTGAAAGGTGTAGATTTAATTTTCTATTTAAGAGTGGATGATGGAGAGAAGCAACCTTGTAGAAGGATAAGAAAATGAATAAATGATTATAGAAGTAAGAAACTTGACCACTAACTGCTATGTTACTGTGAATAAATGATTATAGAAGTAAGAAACTTGACCACTAACTGCTATGTTACTGACACCCTTAGTCTCTACAAAGTCTTTGAAATTGACACTTTTGTTATTAAAAAAATTAACACTTTTTTTTAGTGAAATACCAATTTAAAAGAAACTTTAAAAAATGAATGAAGCAATAATTATAATAATAAATGCTAATGTAATTATCATGAGCATGATGCATAATCTTGACACATTATTATTCAGGTGTTTTTTGTTTTGTAAGAGGCAGACATTTACAGATTTATTTATCTGAAAACTTATGTTCTTTCAATGTGTCCTTGTCCACTAACTTATAATTATGTGGATGTACTAGTCAAATTGTGATAGCTCAGTGGTTAGTGAACTATACTACAAAGGACAAGAGATTGGGTTCGATCCTGATCTACGGGTTCACCCAGCCTTAAATGGGTACCAGATTTTTTCTGGGAAAGTAAGGTGACATGGGCACAATACCAACCACATTATCCCAATAATCATGTACCAAATATCTGTAAAAAATTATGGTCACTAACACCATATTCCCTATACACCACTTGGTGTGACAGTGTTCTTTCCTTTACTTTACCAGTCAAATACCGGTGGACAAACAGATACATTGAAGACGATGTCACTGGATAGGAAGGACACTCACTACAGAAGCCAACCTAAATGAATACCAGGTTTTTCTGGGGGGGAAAAAACTCATCACTGGTGTAATGCTGACCATATAACCCCAAAATTGTGTAGATGGTTAAATAAAATTTACCCAGTATTACCTTCACGTAATTGAGCATGATGGGATCCGTTCTTCAAGTTTGTTAAACTATTCTTGACTATCTTCTCCATAGCTGACCCTACCAGACAAAGCGTATAATAGTTTACTAAGTTTTTCTTGAATATTTGTTCTCTAGCTGGTTGTTCCAGGAGAAGAGTTTGACTTCGGGTCTCTCTGTGCTGGAAGTGGACATCCCTACAGGCTATGTTGTCATGAATGACACTCTCAGAGATTATGTCAAGTCTGGCCTTGTGCCCAACCTGAAGAGAGCAGAATTCTATGAGAGGAAAGTTGTCTTCTACTTTGAATATGTAAGTATTTATTTTTTTCTTAAGCAGCCTGATAGTTCACTTACAGTAATTGAAATGTGGTATCGAGAAAATAAAGTTGCATACCAAGGACAGCTGAGAATTCAAATAAAGAAATATTACAAAAAAATTTCATTAGAAGAATAAAAACTACAGTGAATAAAAACACAATTTGTTTCCTGTTCTGTGTTGAATGAAAATTTTTGTAATTACAACGATGATAAAATAAGAACATGAGAATCTGATTGCTTTTTTTATGATAATTTGTGTATTTTATTTTCATTATTATTTTGTTCATTATTTCTATAAATGGAAGTGAAAAAAAACTATTCATTAAAAAATGACCTACTGCATAGTTTTGTGGTGCACTATAATGTTGATTCTCTGAGATTTGCAGTCTTCTGTAGTTTAAATGAACATTTTTTGGATTCAATCTTTTAATAAAAGAGTGCCCTGTCTGGCCTATAATATTCATCTTTGTTTCTGTTCTTCCCTGTTTGGTTGTCCTTGGTCTGCCTCTGTTTCATTTTCCCTTCTGAGTTCACTGCATGGCAATCCATATGATTGTCTTTGAGTCTCTTCTGATTGTCTTTGAGTCTCTTCTGAGGCTTATCCAGTTGCATTATCTGACTGGTACCTCTCTCACTCACTCTCTCTCTCTCTCTCTCTCTCTCTCTCTCTCTCTCTCTCTCCCTGTGTCTGTGTGTGCACATGCATTTGGTTCTCCTATATCCCTATTTTGGTGGTTCTAGTATATCCTTATTTTGGTTTTTGTATTGTATTGATTTGATCTCCAAAAGTCGAAACTGGTGAAAGCCATTCTGATTAAATAATCTTGTGTTGTTGTCTTTGCTTGTTCCCTTCTTGGTGTTAAAGTGCTTCCTTAATATGTGAATGTGTTTGCTGCTGCATATTCCCAGTTTTTCTATTTTGACTGCTGATGTCTTCTATAGATTTAGGACCTTAACTTTGATATTGTTTATTTATATCCAATCCAAAAGTGTCAATAAAGTGTTCACCTGAAAAAGGTTGATAACTCTGAATTATTAGGAGCATTGTATATAAATTTATAGAGATAAAAAGTTGCGATTTGTCAATAGTTGTTGTTATTGTTGCTGTTGTTATTACAATAAGGAACTCTGGTTAACATTATTTTTTTTATGTTCACTAACAGCTGGATGCTAGCAAGACATGTGTCTACTTCCGAGCTGACCGTTGGTTTCCTGTAGCAAATGCCACAATTCAACATAAATTGAGAGTTTATGACTACTATGAGCCTGGTAAGTACTCTCCATCCAACTTTAATCATTTCTTCTGTATTTTGTTTGTTACAGAAAATGTTTCAGAGTTAATTATCAAGATCCAGCTAAGACAATTGTAAGTGGAACCTGAAAATGTTAAAACAGTAAATCTAGTCACAACAAATGAGAATTGACTTCTAGTTAGGGGAGGTAAAAAATAAATAAATAGAAAGAGAAAAATGATGGTCCCTAAGATCCAAAAAATACTTTGACTTAACCTTAGATTATGATACCTATCTGTGGCCAACATGTTTACAATACTGTAGCAAAAATTGCTACCATTTAATTGTTACATTGGGAGCTCTAAAAATAGTGGTGGTGTTAGGATGGGGGGGGGGGGGGTTTAGGATCAGACAGTGAGAGAAACAAATCAAACACTCAGGGGTCACCAGAAGTGGTAATTAGGAAGGTACACAGAAAGGGGAGATGTATGAACACAGCAAAATGTCCAATTATGAAGAATTTGTGTTTTCATGCTGTAATATGTACTACGTATCATTATCTAGGGTTAATGTTGTAAGGCTAAACTATGCAAATTCATTCTATGTTGTTTTTGTTTGGTGCTATAATTGTCAGCTAATGATTTGCTCACTGTTGTATTTCCTCCACAGGCATGCACAACACAACAATGTACACCACAGCAAATCTCTTCCTTCTGAACATCTGTTTCGTGTGTGGATCTTACCAATGCCCATATTGTCCTTACTTCAATGCAGCTGTCATTGCCAAAGCTGGGATCAGCGTTGTCTTCCTTCTTTTAGCTGCTTACATCGTACAGAAATTATTACTCAGGAACAGATAGTTACCCACTGCTCAGTTGCCTTTCTAAAGATCTGTGTTTGTATGTTTATCCAAAAATTGTTAATGCGACTGTATGTTATAATATATAAATATATACGTATGTTGAAACATGGTACATTTTCTTTTTGTATTTTTTTTTTAAAAAAAAAACATGAAAGCAGTGACATAGTTTGTCACAGCAGGGTTCATATGAGAAATGGTCATCCATAGTTGCAGTCTGAAAATGCCATTTTCCTTCAAGTATAAAACAGGTCATCACTAAAATTGATGAATTATGTTAAAACTCTACTCTTTATGATAATGTTTGAAAACCTGTTATAGTATCTGATTTGTTCTGCGTCAAAACCAAAATTGCAGGTAAATCGAAATCTGTTCTCTCAAAAGATATGTTTAAAAAAAGTGTTTTGTTACTTTAGATATTATAATACTATATTTTTTAATTCTATAATTTATAAATCTCTAAAATTCTTCCATTTTTCATTATTTCTGTTTTACTTAATATTTAATTACACATAAATTATGTTGCGATATACTGCATTGAACTTTTGTGTTCTAGGTCACACATAATGACATACAGACTGTCTTCTCTGTGATCTCTAAAACATGTTTTGTTTCTTAAAAGTTTTCTGTAATATCAGAGTACTGCTCATACAACAGTTTATTTGTCATTAGTTTGGTTATGTATATGTTCAATATTTATATATATTCATGTGTATATTTATGAAAGTGCCTGGTTTAAACACTATTTTATACATATAAAAAGTTGCAACAACTTGTAGAATATTAGGAAACAAACCTCAAATTAATTGTTAGAGAAAATAGGTGGTATGGAAAATTTCATAAGGCAAGTTTTGTCTGTGCATATAAAAAATTGTAATCTGTTGGAAGCGAAACAAGCAAATGAGTGACAAAATCAGTTCTTTAAATGATTATTATAATTAGTTTGTATGACCGATGTAAATAAATACTTTTGTCAATGTTTCACTGTCATTATTATCATTGTTTGAAAATGGATGCATTATACACCATTTGTACATAAATGCATATTTTTTTTGCAGCCAATCATTTAAATGTCACTAAATTGAATCTTTGTTTAGATTTTTTTTAAAAAGACTTTCATCTTTGTCATTTGTGTGTTTGTTTTGTAAAGTCTGATAATTTGTTTATTGCAGCTTTTTTATATTTTAATTATCAAGTGATGATGAGACATTAGTATGTTCTTTATTACTAATCCAAGCTGTAATATAAGGATATATAGTAATGTGTTTGAGAGAGTGTTTGCAAATAAAGAATTATCAGTGTTTCTTTTACTATGTATTTTATACATCCATGTGATTGTGGCTGAGTCTTGTATGTCTTTTGCTGCACAATTGATATGTACGAGGTAGAGACATGAGTTTAAACTGAAGTGAATGTATTCAGCCTCCTGAAGTGAAAACCTATAATTTGTTAGCTAGCTCTTTATTTCCTTTGTGAGCTCTTGAGTTAATTGATTGATATCTCTTTTTCTTCATAAATTCCCTCTTGACCTCCATGTCTTGTAAGCTCATCTCTAACAAACACCCACACATAATTATTCATCCACATTTCTGCTGTCCTTTTTGTTTGTGATCATTACCCAATAACAAGCAGTAGCAACAACAAAAGTATAGAGAAAGATCTTGCAAGAGATGAGTTAGTGAAAGAGCACACAAGTCATCACAACGTTTAACAAAAACTGAAAGACTCTGTCAAGAATACTCCAGTTTCTCTTAAGCTCCATGCAAAAATGTGCCTGTCGTTTGAGAAAGTGGTGTGTGTTTTCATAGAAAATAGAAAGCAATTAATTATAAATGGTAAGATATGAGACTAAGAGAATCTGAATGTCATACTGAAGTGAGATTTCTTGCTTGAATATAATAAATGGCTCTTGACTTGAAACCTTTTGTATTATTCCTCCCTTAAAAGAAAATATTGCAAATAACCTCTCTGATTATTTCTTGGATTCACTTATACATGAAGTATGATCATATCTTGTCATGATTAGACATGAAAAGACCAATGAGGAAGTTCTCAAAAGGCCAACACAAAAAGGGAGCTCTTAAAAAACATCAGAAAGAAGCAATCAACATTTTTCGGGCACATCATGAGAAGAGGAAAGTTGGAATACTTGGTTACAAAAGGAAAGGTTACAAAATTACTTGGCAAAATAAAAGGAAAGAGAGATCGCGGACGACAAAGAGAGAAAATACTGGATATCTTGGTGTCATGGCATGGAAAACAGTCAACAACAGAACTGATACGATGCACTTGTAGATAGAAGATTGTGGAGGGACATGATCGCCTACGTCAACCGGCAGGGTACATGATGATGATGATGATCATATCTACTAAGTGAAATATTGTTCTGAAACATTCCAAATTTTTCTTTTGCAATTCTTGACTCTCCTGTTATCATATGTTGTAACGGCCCTTCAATAGTTATCTGGATGAGACATTTAACAGTCAGCTGTTTCTTATTGTTTCAGTGGATCTGCTTCTTAGTGATTCAGGAAGTCAAACAAGAATAGAACACAAACTGTATCATAGAATTAATGTTCATAGTTTTTGAATAATTGCCTCATAGTGTGCACTGTTGTTTGATGTATTCAAGTATCTGTTGCAATCCTACTGACCAGACTCCAATCTAGATATTAATTTTTCTTGGACTGTCTAATTTTAACTCATACAGTGGAACTAGACCCCTTGATACCTGCACTTCCAATTTTATATTGCATCTCATCTGAAATTATTCCTGTCATGACTGAATTTAAGTACTTTAATTTTGTGTATAATCTGATCATTCATTTCAAAGATGTGGAGCAGGCTTTTGTGAGGTGTGGTAATACCTGTTGGTTGAGACTGACACAGGTAAATGGCAGCAATTTAAAATTAATTAATTGTTGCAACACTTTTATAATCCTTGGAGGCCTTTAAACATGTTTGACACACACACAAATGTTGTAATTATTGAATTTGAAACATTCCATTTTAGATCATGACATTTTTATGTCATTAATGTCAAGGAACTTGAAACATTCCAATTTAAATCATGATGACTTTATATCATTAATGCGAAGAAACTTGAAACATTCAACATGTTTATATACAGAATTTGTTTATTCATCAGAAATGCTATTTTATTTTTGTACTATCTGGTATATAGTCAAAGTACTTTTGTGTGGATAATTGAATTGTGTGTCTGGTAATGCAACTTAATCTTATATTAAAATTTACTTCTTTCTTATATAAAACCCACAGTTTATGTCCACCTTGTGTCATGTCTGCTTCAAAGGTTGGCTACCATAGAACATTATTTCACTCTCTTGCCTTAACGGTACATTCTTTCATGAGTTTTCTCCAGTCCACCTCTTGATGTTGTCAGCCTACCTTAGTCTTTGTCTACTTCTGCCTCATTTACCCTGTAATTTCCTTTCCATGACAAATTTCAGCGATTGTGTCCAAAAAATATAAAGTCTCAAGTTCAAATCGTGTTTCCTAGTTTTTTTTTTTTTTAGATATTTGTGGGTCATCATCATTGCACTCCAAACATGTCCATATGTGCTCTCCTAGCTTTTTTAAATTGTCAACAACTTCAAAGTTCCATTATTTGTTATCTTCTCTAGCCACCAGATTCTTCTAAAATCCACATCTCAAGAGCTCTAACTTCTGGTGTCTTTCATACTTTAGGAAATAAATACAAAACTTCACTGAAATTACTTAAATTTTTCTTACAAATCCAAAATTGTGTGTTTCAAATCACATGTTAGAATGTCATGATTGCATGTGTGTAACCAAAAATATTAATCCAAATCAGGAATATACTGTTTTGTGTTAACGTCATGTGTAATGTGTATTTTTTCCAATCATTTATAGCAAATAAAATGTGCAAATAGTTCATGTTTTTTATGTGTTGATCACTTGTTGGATACAACTTTAGTTATTCTGTCATTTTGTTTGTGGACATATCTCATCATTTTTTTAATTCATAAAGTTCATGATAAAGTTTAGATTAGAGAAGGTGTAAGTAAGTTTACTGATTCCATGGATGAGTTTAATTGCTGAAGTGTCATCAACAGAAAATAATTGCCTGACCTTACACACATGTGACAATGCAATTCTCAATGGCTATACTACCTGTCACTGTTTACTCAACATTTACAGTGACTGCACTAATGTCTGAAAATTGGGCTTGAGATCAATCATGAAAAGACTAAGTTCATGAAAAGCTTAATTCCAACAGATGACAGAATATACATGGAAAACAAACCAGTAGAAGAGATCAATCACTTTATCTATCTTGGAAGTCACATTGATCGAGAAAGGGATAGAAGTAAAGAAATTAGAATCAAAATAGCTAAAGCAGCAATGTCTTTCAGTAGCCTTGAAAAGTTGTGGAAATCAAAACTCATCAGCACAAACACAAAACAAGACTATTCGTGTATGTCTGTGTTAGTCATATCTCATATCTTGATGTGTGTCAGTGTTAGACATGCCTCGTATCGCTGTGTACATGTCTGTGTTAGTCACATCTCATATCTTTGTGTGTGCATGTCTGTGTTAGTCACCTCTAGTGACTCAGGCAGATGGTGCTCGTGAACCTGGGAGGGCCGACCATCTAAGGGCAGAATCCCCCTACAGAAAAGACAATCTGCTGCCTTGCAGGAAGATTGGGGATGATCAAAGGCTAAGGAAAGCAAACCTGAATAAAATGCTGGCTGAAATCGGATGCACTGGGCCACTGGCGCAGAACACAGTGCAACGTTTTAACGGGTGTTCAATCAGAGTGGATCTGGCAGACTCTAATTGTGATGTTCTGATTGTGGGGGCGATCAACACACTTAACCTGACAGCTGACTTCATGTGAGAGCTTGGAATCCTACTCTTATTGAGTCCTGATCACAGAGAGAGAGAGACTATTCAAATCAAATGTACTATCAACCCTTATGTATGCGTGTGAAAGCTGGAAAACAAGAGACATAGAAACAAAGTTGAACGCATTCGAAAATAAATGTCTAAGGAAAATACTTGGTATAGCGTGGAACGAATTCAAAACAAACGAGGAAATTAGAGAAATCGCCAATCAACCACTAATATCTTCAGTAATCAAGAAAAGGCAATGGTTATATGTTAGACATGTGATGAGGAGAGATAATAACTGAATAGCAAAGCAAGCCCTCATGTGGGAAACAACAGGTAAGAGGAAGATCCAGACAGACACTGAGAACATTGATGAGAGAGGCAAGAGCAGCAGGAATCGGCTCCCTCAATGAGATTGAGCTGCTTGCACAAAACAGAGACAAATGGCGAGATTTGATAAAAGGTCTTTAATAGAATTGAAAACTGCTAGAATAAAATTTAGATAAGAGAAGGAGTATCTGGGTCTACGCCCTATGGGCCGGCTATGGCTCGAAAGGTCAATAGTAGTACTAATGTCTGACATAAGTGAGGAGTTGCATGTACCCAGTCAAGAGACCAGTTGTGTTCAACCTGATCACAATGCAGAGTATGGAGACAAAAACTGGTTCTCATAGACAAAGTCCATGGGACAACCAGCTGACCATTCTTTCAGGAGATAAAACTGAATATTACACAAAGTCCATACAGTAACTAGCCAGCCAGACATGGAGACAAAATTAACACTCTCTTACACAAAGTCCATACAGTAACTAGCCAGCCAGACATGGAGACAAAACCAACACTCTCTTACACAAAGTCCATACAGTAACTAGCCAGCCAGACATGGAGACAAAACCAACTCTCTCTTACACAAAGTCCGTACAGTAACTAGCCAGCCAGACATGGAGACAAAAATGGACACTCTTTTACACAAAGTCCATACAGCAACTAGCCAGCCAGACATGGAAACAAAACCAACACTCTTTTACACAAAGTCCATACAGTAACTAGCCAGCCAGACATGGAGACAAAACCAACTCTCTCTTACACAAAGTCCATACAGTAACTAGCCAGTCAGACATGGAAACAAAACCAACACTCTCTTACACAAAGTCCATACAGTAACTAGCCAGCCAGACATGGAAACAAAACCAACACTCTTTTACACAAAGTCCATACAGTAACTAGCCAGCCAGACATGGAGACAAAACCAACACTCTCTTACACAAAGTCCATGGAACAACCAGCTGACCAGTCATTAAGGAGATAAAAGTGAATATTACACAAAGTGCATACAGTAACTAGCCAGCCAGACATGGAGACAAAACCAACTCTCCTACACAAAGTCCATGGAACAACCAGCTGACCAGTCATTAAGGAGATAAAACTGAATTTTACACTAAGTCCATACAGTAACTAGCCAGCCAGACATGGAGACAAAACCAACACTCTTTTACACAAAGTCCATACAGTAACTAGTCAGCCAGACATGGAGACAAAACCAACACTCTCTTACACAAAGTCCATGGAACAACCAGCTGACCAGTCATTAAGGGATAAAAGTGAATATTACACAAAGTCCATACAGTAACTAGCCAGCCAGACATGGAGACAAAACCAACACTCTTTTACACAAAGTCCATACAGTAACTAGTCAGCCAGACATGGAAACAAAACCAACACTCTTTTACACAAAGTCCATACAGTAACTAGCCAGCCAGACATGGAGACAAAACCAACACTCTTTTACACAAAGTCCATACAGTAACTAGCCAGCCAGACATGGAGACAAAACCAACACTCTTTTACACAAAGTCCATACAACAACTAGCCAGCCAGACATGGAGACAAAACCAACACTCTCTTACACAAAGTCCATGGAACAACCAGCTGACCAGTCATTAAGGAGATAAAAGTGAATATTACACAAAGTCCATACAGTAACTAGCCAGCCAGACATGGAGACAAAACCAACACTCTTTTACACAAAGTCCATACAGTAACTAGCCAGCCAGACATGGAGACAAAACCAACACTCTCTTACACAAAGTCCATGGAACAACCAGCTGACCAGTCATTAAGGAGATAAAAGTGAATATTACACAAAGTCCATACAGTAACTAGCCAGCCAGACATGGAGACAAAACCAACACTCTTTTACACAAAGTCCATACAGTAACTAGCCAGCCAGACATGGAGACAAAACCAACACTCTACTTACACAAAGTCCATGGAACAACCAGCTGACCAGTCATTAAGGAGATAAAAGTGAATATTACAAAAAGTCCATACAGTAACTAGCCAGCCAGACATGGAGACAAAACCAACACTCTCTTACACAAAGTCCATACAGTAACTAGCCAGCCAGACATGGAGACAAAACCAACACTCTCTTACACAAAGTCCATGGAACAACCAGCTGACCAGTCATTAAGGAGATAAAAGTGAATATTACACAAAGTCCATACAGTAACTAGCCAGCCAGACATGGAGACATAACCAACACTCTTTTACACAAAGTCCATACAGTAACTAGCCAGCCAGACATGGAGACAAAACCAACACTCTACTTACACAAAGTCCATGGAACAACCAGCTGACCAGTCATTAAGGAGATAAAAGTGAATATTACACAAAGTCCATACAGTAACTAGCCAGCCAGACATGGAGACAAAACCAACACTCTCTTACACAAAGTCCATGGAACAACCAGCTGACCAGTCATTAAGGAGATAAAAGTGTATATTACATAAAGTCCATACAGTAACTAGCCAGCCAGACATGGAGACAAAACCAACTCTCCTACACGAAGTCCATGGAACAACCAGCTGACCAGTCATTAAGGAGATAAAACTGAATATTACACAAAGTCCATACAGTAACTAGCCAGCCAGACATGGAGACAAAACCAACACTCTCTTAAACAAAGTTCATACAGTAACTAGCCAGCCAGACCTTTTGGAGACAAAACCAACTCTCCTACACAAAGTCCATGGAACAACCAGACTTTATGGAGACAAAACTAACTCTTCTACACAGTCCATGGAACAACCAGACTTTATGGAGACAAAACCAACTCTCTTATGTAAAGTCCATAAACTAACCAAACCTAATTATGATTTCTCATGACTCTGCAGATAAGACAAAAATTACTTTCTTGGTTGATGTATAGGAAGTGACCATTTGTTTACACTTATCTCCTCAAAATGTCTTTAGCCTAGTAGCAAAAGAAAATGCTTCTGGAATTTCAGTAAAGCTGTCTGACCATTGTTTGGGAACCTGACCAATCGGGATATTGAAGCGGTTGACCTAATAGAACTTATTGATATTGTTTGTAATAATACTACTTTTCGTGGTATACCTTAAAGAGCCACACCAAAAGAAAAACAAAGTACAAACCTGATTGCAATAAAGATCAAGAGAAGACAGCCAATTAAAGGGGGGAAAAAACCAGAAGACTTGTTGAGAAAGATCCTAGTTGAACACACATACAAATAAATCGACAATTGTCTGATTAGAGAAATTGCTATCTAGTGAAAACAGCCAATAGAATAAGAACAGGTAGATACCTGCCAAATACTTGACCGAAGTAAAGATGGACATAATTTTTGGATCATTTACAACCTAGTAAGGGTATGAAAAGCAAAGAACCACAGACTCATAAAAATTGATACTGTTGGTGGGGTGATTGACATATGTGGTAGTACTTTCAGACACTAAACATATGGTAAGGTGATTGACATATGTGGTAGTACTTTCAGACACTAAACATGTGGTAAGGTGACTGACATATGTGTTAGTACTTTCAGACACTAAACCTGTGGTAAGGTAACTGACATATGTGGTAGTACTTTCAGACACTAAACATGTGGTAAGGTGACTGACAGATGTGGTAGTACTTTGTGGAGACTGAACCTGTGATAAGGTGACTGACAGATATGATAGTACATTGTGGAGACTGAACCTGTGATAAGGTGACTGACAGATGTGATAGTATATTGTGGAGACTGAATCTGTGATAAGGTGACTGACAGATGTGGTAGTACATTGTGGAGACTGAACCTGTGATAAGGTGACTAACAGATGTGATAGTATATTGTGGAGACTGAATCTGTGATAAGGTGACTGACAGATGTGATAGTACATTGTGGAGACTGAATCTGTGATAAGGTGACTGACAGATGTGGTAGTATATTGTGGAGACTGAACCTGTGATAAGATGACTGACAGATGTGATAGTACATTGTGGAGACTGAACCTGTGATAAGGTGACTGACAGATGTGATAGTATATTGTGGAGACTGAATCTGTGATAAGGTGACTGACAGATGTGATAGTACATTGTGGAGACTGAACCTGTGATAAGGTGACTGACAGATGTGATAGTACATTGTGGAGACTGAATCTGTGATACGGTGACTGACAGATGTGATAGTACATTGTGGAGACTGAATCTATGATAAGGTGACTGACAGATGTGATAGTATATTGTGGAGACTGAATCTGTGATAAGGTGACTGACAGATGTGGTAGTACATTGTGGAGACCGAACCTGTGATAAGGTGACTGACAGATGTGATAGTATATTGTGGAGACTGAACCTGTGATAAGGTGACAGACTTTAAATTATCACTTCCATCATTTATTTCATTTTTTAAAATTCATGTTTCTGAAGAAAAGAAAATCTATATCACAATAACGTCGCAATAATTACTGCATTAAATCACTAATTCTTCCAAAATGGACATTTAGCCCTGGTCAAGCATTCCACCCCCCATACCTTCCTAGTTACTAGTTCTGGTGACTCTTGAGTGTTGGATTTGTTTCTATTGATGTAGGATTCTCCCATTCATTTTATGAGATACTGTCTTGTATAATGGGGAAAAAAAAATCAATTTTCAAGAATTTTGTTTTCCCCTGTGACCAGGAAAATGTCCTCGGTCTTCGCTGACACCCAAACAACCCTCTGTAACTCGGTTAACGTAGTAAATATAATGCTATGAGGTAGCCATAACATATTGACGGACTTGCGGCGATCGTACTGATAGACATTGTGACACGTCCTGTCCAAGACGCAAACTTACTCAGCTCATAAATCAACCTAAGCCAGGAAATCAAATTCCCCTTGTCTCGCTTATTATGAACACACAGCTGTGTGCCAAAAACTCAGAGAAAGTACTATATTTTTAAAGCACGTAATGTTACATTTAAGTGGTAGTAATTCTTCCTACGATGTCGTAAAAACGTCAGTCACAGATAGGTATCGTAATTAAGGGTTTAAATCTTTAAGTGAATTGTCTGCCCTTTCAGCAAACAAAACCATTTTCATGTGACAACATAGCTCCACTAAATTAAATGATTACTCTTATTTTTATTAAGAACTTCGACACAATTACATAAGCGTACATTAATGTTGATTTTACTGAGACTGTATCAGACTCACTCAAGCATGTGCATGGACACCAACAGTGTACACAAGAATAGATTGTGTACTGGTATAGCTTAAACTGTATTTTAACGTGTCCAAATTGTGTACTCGTATAGCTTAAACTGTATTTTAACGTGTCCAAATTGTGTACTGATATAGCTTAAACTGTATTTTAACGTGTCCAAATTGTGTACTTGTATAGCTTAAACTGTATTTTAACGTGTCCAAATTGTGTACTGGTATAGCTTAAACTGTATTTTAACGTGTCCAAATTGTGTACTGGTATAGCTTAAACTGTATTTTAACGTGTCCAAATTGTGTACTGGTATAGCTTAAACTGTATTTTAACGTGTCCAAATTGTGTACTGATATAGCTTAAACTGTATTATCATCATCATCATTGAGTGCCGTCTCCGCAACGAAGGTTGGCTACCATGGAGCGCCATTTTGCTCTATCTCTTGCTTTGATGGTGCAGGCTGTCATCGGTTGATTTGTCCTTCTTTTGATGTTACTCGTCCATGTTAATCTTGGTCTGCCTCTGCCTCTTTTACCTTGTATTTTCCCCTCCAGGATCACTTTCAGTAGGCTGTTGTGTCTTTTAACATGGCCTAAGAATCGCATTTGTCTTGTTCTAATTGTGTTCAGAAGTTCTCTTTTCATTTTTAGTTGTTTTAAGACTTTGTCGTTCGTTTTCTTTTCCTTCCATCCAATTCTACCTATTCTTCTATATATCCACATTTCAAAGGTATTATAACGTGTCCAAATTGTGTACTGGTATAGCTTAAACTGTATTTTAACGTGTCCAAATTGTGTACTGGTACAGCTTAAACTGTATTTTAACGTGTCCAAATTGTGTACTGGTATAGCTTAAACTGTATCTTAACGTGTCCAAATTGTGTACTGGTATAGCTTAAACTGTATTTTAACGTGTCCAAATTGTGTACTGGTATAGCTTAAACTGTATTTGAACGTGTCCAAATTGTGTACCGGTATAGCTTAAACTGTATTTTAACGTGTCCAAATTGTGTACTGGTATAGCTTAAACTGTATTTTAACGTGTCCAAAGTGTGTACTCGTATAGCTTAAACTGTATTTTAACGTGTCAAAATTGTGTACTGATATAGCTTAAACTGTATTATAACGTGTCCAAATTGTGTACTTGTATAGCTTAAACTGTAATTTAACGTGTCCAAATTGTGTACTGGTATAGCTTAAACTGTATCTTAACGTGTCCAAATTGTGTACTGGTATAGCTTAAACTGTATCTTAACGTGTCCAAATTGTGTACTGGTATAGCTTAAACTGTATTTTAACGTGTCCAAATTGTGTACTGGTATAGCTTAAACTGTATCTTAACGTGTCCAAATTGTGTACTGGTATAGCTTAAACTGTATTTTAACGTGTCCAAATTGTGTACTGGTATAGCTTAAACTGTATTTTAACGTGTCCAAATTGTGTACTGGTATAGCTTAAACTGTATTTTAACGTGTCCAAATTGTGTACTGGTATAGCTTAAACTGTATTTTAACGTGTCCAAATTGTGTACCGGTATAGCTTAAACTGTATTTTAACGTGTCCAAATTGTGTACAATAAAAGATTGAGTACAAGAATAGTTTAAACTGCATTTACTTCTTCCTGTACCTGTTTGAGCGTTGAGGGAGATAGAAAGTTCTGGTTATCACCCTTTTGGTGGCTTCAGTCATTGCCAATTGATTTTCTTGTAGCATTGTTTAAAATGTTATCTTACCATCTTACTCTGGGTCTGCCTTTTGTTCTTATCTCTGCTCCTCTGTTAATGTATTGTAAGGAATCGCATGGCATTCTTTCTAGATGGGCAAATTAGTTTACTTGTTGTTTCTGTATGTAGCTTATGAATGGCTCAATGCCTACTCTTTCTCTTACAATAACATTTCTGATTCTGTCTTTTCTGCTCACTCCAAGCATTTTTCTCAGACATCACATGTCTGTGGTGACAAGCTTTCTTTTATGCTTAGACGTAAGTGAAAAAGTTTGGCATTGGTAGCACAATGTTGGAATGAATATACTCTGTATAAGATGTTTCTTGATGGTAATAGGTAATGCTTTGTGTTGAAGTATAAGGGAAAGCTGTCCCAATATTCTGTTTGCCTTATTGCATCGTATGTCTATTTCTATATTGATTTTACCATCTTCCGAAAATGTTGTACCCAAATATTTAAAGTTTGCTGCTTGTTTTATAGCTTGATGTTCTATAGCTGTTTTTAATGTCTTTCTATTGATTTAACTTCTGTTTTTTCAGTACTTATTTTCATGTAAAAATAAAAACGATGAAAAATAGAAAAGCAGCAGGACCTGACAGCATACAGATAGAAATGATACAGGCACTAGAGGATTTTGGCATTGAAGTGATTACAGACATATGCAACGATATATACAACACATGATACATACCAACTGAACTAAAAACATCAACTTTCATTGCATTGCTTAAAAAGAATGGTGCAGTTGAATGCAGTAACTTTAGAACAATAAGCCTAATGAGACATGTTACAAAAATATTGCTAAAAGTTATAAAAGGAAGGATTCAGAATAAAATCAATACTGAATTAGATGAGCAGCAATTTGGATTTAGAAAAAATAGCGGGACAAAAGAAGCCATATTCTGCATAAGAACATTAATAGAAAAGTACACAGAAGTAAACAAACTAATATATGCCTGCTTCATAGACTACACCAAAGCTTTTGATAGAGTACACCACAAACAAGGGAGCCGCGATAGCTCAGTGGTTAGTGAACTGGACTACAAAGGACAAGAGGTAGGGTTCGATCCCAACCGACGGCCTCCATTTCACCCAGCCTTTAATGGGTACCAGATTTTTTTCTGGGAAAGTAAAGCGGCACGGGCGTAATACCGACCACATTACCCCAAAAAGCATATGCCGAAGGTCTGTAAAATTTATGGTCATTAACACCATATTCCCTATACGCCACTTGGCGTGACGGGGGTACTTTACACTTTACTTACACCACAAACAACTTATATAATGCCTAAAAGAGATACATCTAGATGACATGGACATACGACTAATATGTAATCTATACTGGGAGCAAACAGCAATAATAAAATATAATAAAGAGAACTCTACACCCATTGATATAAAAAGAGGAGTAAGACAGGGGTGCATCCTATCACCAAGCTTGTTCAATCTATACACGGAGTAATTCTTTAAAAACATCACAGAGCTGCCATGCCTACAAATTAATGGACGGATAATCAATAACCTAAGATGTGCTGACGATACTATACTATTAGAAAAAAAATACTAAAGACCTACAACAATTACGTAATGAAATAAACATGACAAGCAAAAAAAATGGACTAGATATGAATATCAAAAAGACTAAAACTATAATCACAAACAAAGAAAATACTCAAAACCCACAAATGGATATCAAAATTGAAGGAATAGACCTGGAGACAGTTCAGAACTACAACTACCTTGGACATACTATAACCAGTGATGGAAAATGTACAACTGAAATAAACAAAAGAATAGGAATGGAAAAAAGTAATTTTAATGTCATGAAGAACATACTAACATAAAAACAAATAACACCAGGGCTAAAACTAAGAATAGCAAAATGTTACATCTTCGCAATATTCCTATATGGTGCAGAAACATGGACAATAGACAAGAAAACAGAACAGAGAATTGAAGCCTTTGAAATGTGGATATATAGAAGAATAGGTAGAATTGGATGGAAAGAAAAGAAAACAAACGATGAAGTCTTAAAAGAACTAAAAATGAAAAGAGAACTACTAAGCACAATTCAAACAAGACAAATGCGATTTTTGGGCCATGTTAAAAGACACAACAGCCTACTAAAAGTAATCCTGGAGGGGAAAATACAAGGTAAAAGAGGCAGAGGCAGACCAAGACTAACATGGACGAGTAACATCAAAAGATGGACAAACCAGCCTATGACAGCCTGCACCATCAAAGCAAGAGACAGAGTAGAATGGCGCTCCATGGTAGCCAACCTTCGTTGCGGAGAAGGCACTCAGTGATGATGATGATAACTTGTGACCATACAATTGTAACAGCAGAATGTGAATAAATGTGTTTTTTGTGTGATGGAACACCTCAAGAGTGTGCTTGACTGTCACAAGTAGATGTTATTGGAATGTGTTCAAGGAAGATGAACGACCTATACGATGTAGGAACAAGCACGGCACGAAAAACATTATAGTATATTTAAAGTTCAAATAGGTAGGATAAACCAGTTTTCGGTTCAATGTAGCGCAACAAGCACCAAATAAAAGCATATCTTTACAGATGTTGTTGAAGTTCTGTTCCTTCGAAAGCTGTTAGGACCTGGTCAGCAGCAACAAGTAGTTGATTGATATCTTCACACTGTGATGTGGTATCCTTGTATATGTTGTCGATGTCAGTGATAAACAAGATTGGTGACGACATACAGCCTTGACTTACTCCAGGTGTTACTGCCAATTGTTTTGATATTTCTTTACTTCTTCTAATCACTCTTCTATAGTTATTATATAAGTTCTTGTAATATCTAAATAGGTGGTCATTTACTTGCTCTCATCACACTTCTACAGTTACTATATAAGCTCTTGTAACATCTAATAAGGTGATCATTTACTCCGTAATGAGCCAATGTTTACCATAATATATTCTATCCATGCTATCAAAAGCTTTCTCTTGGCCCACAGTATTTATACATGTTAAAACGTGTGTTAGTGGGGTAGAGTTTTGCCCTACCAAAGGAGTAAGACGTCTCCTTTCCTCCGCTAGTCTTCGGGACACCCTTGGGTAAGGTGGAGCTCCCATTTAGCCCCCCTATCAGGGTTATGTGAAGCCATTGGAGCAGGTGGTGGATGGTGTTGTGGGAGCTGCCGACAAGTAGTGCCGGTTATGGTCCCCACACCGCGATGGCAGGCAGAGGATCTCGTGTATAGAGACAATGGCTGCGATCTCCGACTGTTTTATAGTACAGTCACTGACAAGAAAGAAAGGAATGGCAAACTACCTTCTTATTTTGCCTAGACTAATCATGATTGGATACAAGGAGACCATTTGGAGGACCTTGACTTTGCTGATGACATAGTTCTCATCAGCAGTCAGATAAAAACGATGCAGGGAAACACAAATTAACTATCATCAATAGCCAGCAAAATTGGGCTTGAGATCAATCATGAAAAGACTAAAGTCATGTAAAGTTTAATTCCAACAGGTGACAAAATATACATGGAAAACAAACCAGTAGAAGAAATCGATCACTTTATCTATTTAGGAAGTCACATTGATCGAGAAGGGGATACGAGTAAAGAAATTAGAATCATAATGGTTAAAGCAGCAATGTCTTTCAGAAGCCTTGAAAAGTTGTGGAAATCAAAACTCATCAGCACAAACACAAAACTTAGGCTATTTAAATCAAATGTACTATCAACCCTTACGTATGCGTGTGAAAGCTGCAAAACAACAAGAGATATAGAAACAAAGTTGAACGCATTCGAAAATAAATGTCTAAGGAAAATACTTGGTATAGCATGGAACGAATTCAAAACAAACGAGGAAATTAGAGAAATCGCCAATCAACCACTAATATCTTCAGTAATAAAGAAAAGACGATGGTCATACGTTGGACATGTGATGAGAAGAGATAATAACCGAATAGCAAAGCAAGCCCTCATATGGGAAACAACAGGTAAAAGAAAAAGAGGAAGACCCAGGGAGACACTGAGAAGAACATTGATGAGAGAGGCAAGAGCAGCAGGAATCGGCTCCCTCAATGAGATAGAGCTGCTTGCACAGAACAGAGACAGATGGCGAGATTTGATAAAATATCTTTAAAAGAAAACTGCTAGAACAAAAAATTAATATAGGAGAAGGTGTATCTTGGTCTACGCCCTATGGGCCGGTTACGGCTCGAAAGGTCAATAGATAGATAGAATCATGACTAATCACAACTTAATATCTATAGCAAACGACGTTAATGGGAACTCCACCCACAGCCACCTCGTCCGGTATGGAGTGTCATGTGTTACATGTGACACCCGATCGTCATCAAGCTACTGTATGCAAGATCAAAAATAAAGAGACACTAGCAATAGGAACTTGGAACAATAGATCAGTATTCCAGGTTGGTAAAATAGAAAACATCAGTCAAGGAATGAAGAGAATGAAATTGAACATCTTGGGACTATGTGAAATGAGATGGAAAGGAGCAGAATTATTACAACGCGACAGTAGAAAATAAATTTACTCTGGGGGAAACACACACGAAAGAGGTGTAGGCATTATGTTAGATAGAGAAAGAAGCAAAACAGTAAAAGGATTTTGGCCAGTATCAGATATAATTCTGCTAGTAAAATTGAGAGGTAGACCAATGGATATCAACATAATTCAAGTTTATGCACCAACAAGTTTTAGCGAAAAAGAAGACATTGACACTTTTTACAATGAGCTAGAGGCGGCCATGGGGTACCAAGATGGATACTTGTTTACGTTTGAACAAAGCCCAACGGCCAAGATCTGAATTTGCAGAATTTCGTTCATTCTCAACGGCGGCCGTTATAGTTGAGCTTTTACTGGCACAATGCCTGGAGTATAAGCTCAGAACACAATCTTGTCGTGCTTTCTCCCTGCATCGAAGGTTGGCGACAATGGAGATTCATTTCACTCTGACTCTTATGGGCGCTGTATTAAATAAACCAAATCAGTAAACAACCATGCGTCCACTAACGCAGGAGGAGATCAACACCTTCTTTGACAAACTATCCAAATAGTAAATTACATGTTTCAACATATATTCGTATATATCTGGTAGAACTTTTAGTTTGTTTTAGTCTGTTGTTTGATGTGTGATGGTGATGGTCTAATCACCAACTAATTACTACATCAAGCTTACGCAGATGATGCTCGTAAGCCTGGGAGGGCCGGCCATCTAAGGGCAGAATCCCCCCCCACAGAAAAGACAATCTGCTGCCTTGCAGGAAGATTGGGGACAATCAAAGGCTAAGGAAAGCAAACCTGAATAAAATGCTGGCTGAAATCGGATGCACTGGGCCACAGGCGCAGAACACAGTGCAATTTTTTAACAAGTAATCAATCAGACTGGATCTAACAGACTCTAATTATGATAGAAACTACCGCTGACCGAAAAGGCTTCATGAAACAGCTGAATATAATACACTGGAATGCGTAGGGCATATACCACAAAAACAAAGCTCTAACAATCAGACTAGCAGAGGAGGAGATAGACGTTGCCTGCATCCGGGAAACTCATCTTAATCCTCAGCACAGATTTATGATCAGGGGCTACCAAATATTTAAACAAGACAGGGAAGGTCACAAAGGTGGAATTCTTATACTTATTAAAAATTCCATCCCAGCAAAACTGATAGATGTAGTCACAAACGGAGAGGCAGAGATCATTGGTACAGACCTATACATTAACTCCGCTAGTATAAGAATATTTAATATATACTGTTCAAATGACAAATTACTGAAGCTGAAGTCAATGGAAATAACACCATCAAAGTGTCTGGTAGTAGGAGACTTTAACAGCCACTCTGAAAGATGGGAATATAAGGAGTCCAATGTTTGAGGAAACTAACACAGACGCAGAAACTGACACAAATACACAAATTAACACAGATACACAAACTGACACAGATACACAAACTGACACAGATACACAAAATGACACAGATACACAAACTAACACAGACGCAGAAACTGACACAAATACATAAATTAACACAGATACACAAACTGACACAGATACACAAAATGACACAGATACACAAACTAACACAGATACACAAAATGACACAGATACACAAACTAACACAGATACACAAACTGACATAGATACACAAACTAACACAGACGCAGAAACTGACACAAATACACAAATTAACACAGATACACAAACTGACATAGATACACAAACTAACACAGATACACAAACTGACATAGATACACAAATTAACACAGATACACAAGCTAACACAGATACACAAACTGACACAGATACACAAACTGACATAGATACACGAACTAACACAGATACACACACTAACACTGGTACACAAACTAACACTGATACACAAACTGACACAGATACACAAACTAACACAGATACACAAACTAACACTGATACAGAAACTAACACAAATACACAAACTAACACAGAAACTAACACAGACACAATAACTAACACATAAATTAACACAGAAACTGACACAGACACCGAAATTAACACGGGAACTGACACATATACCGAAACTAACACGGAAACTGACACATATACAGAAACTGACACAGACACAGAAACTAACACAGAAACTGACACAGACACAGAAACTGACACGGAAACTGACACAGACACAGAAACTGACACAGATACAGAAACTGACACAGACACCGAAACTAACACGGAAACTGACACAGATACAGAAACTGACACAGATACAGAAACTAACACGGAAACTGACACAAATACAGAAACTGACACAGATATAGAAACTAACACGGAAACTGACACAGATACAGAAACTAATACGGAAACTGACACAGATACAGAAACTAACACGGAAACTGACACAGATACAGAAACTAACACTGAAACTGACACAGATACAGAAACTAACACGGAAACTGACACAGATACAGAAACTAACACGGAAACTGACACAGATACAGAAACTGACACAGATACAGAAACTAACACGGAAACTGACACAGAAACTGACACAGATACAGAAACTAACACGGAAACTGACACAGACACAGAAACTAACACGGAAACTGACACAGACACAGAAACTGACACAGATACAGAAACTGACACAGACACCGAAACTAACACGGAAACTGACACAGATACAGAAACTAACACAGACACAGAAACTAACACAGACACAGAAACTAACACTGAAACTGACACAGTCACAGAAACTAACACATATACACAAACTAACACAGAAACTGACACAGATACAGAAACTAACACAGACACAGAAACTAACACTGAAACTGACACAGACACAGAAACTAACACAGATACACAAACTAACACAGAAACTGACACAGATACAGAAACTAACACAGAAACTGACACACATACAGAAACTAACACAGACACAGAAACTAACACAGATACACAAACTAACACAGACGCAGAAACTGACACAGAAACTAACACAGAAACTGACACAGATACAGAAACTAACACAGACACAGAAACTGACACAGAAACTAACACAGAAACTGACACAGATACAGAAACTAACACAGACACAGAAACTAACACTGAAACTGACACAGACACAGAAACTAACACAGATACACAAACTAACACAGAAACTGACACAGATACAGAAACTAACACAGACACAGAAACTAACACAGATACACAAACTAACACAGACGCAGAAACTGACACAGAAACTAACACGGAAACTGATACAGATACAGAAATTAACACAGACACAGAAACTAACACGGAAACAGACACAGACACAGAAACTAACACAGAAACAGAAACTAACACGGAGACTGACACAGACACAGAAACTAACACAGAAACAGAAACTAACACGGAGACTGACACAGATACACACACTAACACAGAAACTGACACAGACACAGAAATTAACACAGACACAGAAACTAACACATAAACTTACACAGACACAGAAACTGACACAGAAACTGACACAGAAACTGACAAAGACACACAAAGTAACACATAATATGACACAGACACAGAAATTGGTACAGAAACCAACACAGAAACTATCACAGACACAGAAACTAACACAGATACACAAACTAACACAGAAACTGACACAGACACAGAAACTAACACAGAAACTGACACAGACACAGAAACTAACACAAAAACTAACACAGATACACAAACTAACACAGAAACTGACACAGATACACAAACTAACACAGAAACTAACACAGATACACAAACTAACACAGAAACTGACACAGACACAGAAACTAACACAGACACACAAACTAACACATAAGCTGACACAGACACAGAAATTGACAAAGACACACAAAGTAACACATAATATGACACAGACACAGAAATTGGTACAGAAACCAACACAGAAACTGACACAGACACAGAAACTAACACGGAAACTGACACATATACAGAAACGGACACAGAAACTAACACATACACAGAAATTAACACAGAAACTGACACAGCCACAGAAAGTGACACAGACACAGAAACTAACACAGACACAGAAACTAACACATAAACTGACACAGACACAGAAACTAACACAGAAACTAACACGGAGACTGACACAGACACAGAAACTAACACAGACACAGAAACTAACACATAAGCTAACACAGACACAGAAACTAACACAGATACACAAACTAACACAGAAACTGACACAGACACAGAATCTGACACAGACACAGAAACTAACACATAAGCTGACACAGACACAGAAACTGGCAAAGACACACAAAGTAACACATAATATGACACAGACACAGAAATTGGTACCGAAACCAACACAGAAACTGGCACAGACACAGAAAACGGCACAGAAACTAACACGGCACAGAAATTGGTACAAAAACTAACACAAAAACTAGAACACAAAATTTGACAGAGACACAAAAACTGGCACAGAAGCTAACAAAGAAACTGAAACAGACACATAAACTAACACATATTCTGACACAGACACAGAAAATAACACAGAAACTGGCACAGAAATTAACACAGAAACTGACACAGACAAACCAAGACAGAAACTGACACAGACACATACATTTTCATAGAAACTAAAACAGAAACTGATGCAGACACATAAACTAACACATTAACTGACCCTGACACAGACACAGAAACTAGTACAGAAACTAACATTAAAACTGAAACAGACACATAAACTGACATTGACGCAGAAGCTAACACCGAATCTGACATAGACACAGAAACTAACACTCAAACTAACACAGACACAGAAACTGACATAGACACTGACACAGACACAGAAACTAACACTCAAACTAACACAGACACAGAAACTGACACAGAAACTGACATAGACACAGAAACTAACACTCAAACTAACACAGACACAGAAACTAACACAGAAACTGACATAGACACTGACACAGACACAGAAACAGAAATCAACACTGAAACTGACATAGTAACAGAAACTAACACAGATACCAACAAAGAAACTAACAAAGAAACTAACACAGAAACTAACACAGATAGGACGAAGTCAATGATAACCATGCACGCCAGATGTTCCAAATTCAGACAAACAGAAAAACTAACACATACACTTTCATAGAAACAGACGAAGGACAGAGAACATAAGGACAAACATGCACACGAACAGGGACACTATTCAAATAGAACCAAGAAAGATCCAAATATACCCCCAACCGCTCTAGGGTCAAGGGTGTCCGGTTAGCGCAATCGATAGGCGGTTGGCTTACCACGGCAACAGCCGGGGTTCGTACCCTGGCGAGGACACCTGGGTTTTACTAATTCCCTAAAAATTAGTACCTCTGAAGCCGGAGTAAATCTGCCTGCATGGCGAGGGGCATCCTGTAATGGGATAAAACAGACTTTACACGCAAAATTCAGTCCCACAAAATTGAGTGGGTGGGACTTCGTCAGAGGTCAAAGCTGACGAAAGCGAACGAACGAACGAACGAACGCTCTAGGGTCACACAAGGAGAGACATTAACACAGAAAGGACCAAGACAATGAAAAACATGCACATCAGCAGCATCGCAAGTAGATCGAAAAATAAATTAATAAAGGATCATGACAAGAACAAGCATGTCCATACCCAACATCGCAGTCAGATGAACAGAGAATCTAGCATAGAAAGGAAAAGACAAGAGCAAACATGCACATCAACAGAACCGCCGTCAAAACAAACAGAGACATTAACAGAGAAAGGACTGAGACACGGACCAACATGCCCACATACAACACTTCAGTTAGACGAACAGAGAAACTAATACAGAAAGGGTCAAGACAAGAGCAAACATGAACATCAACAGAATCCCTGTTAGGAAAACAGAGAAATGGCACAGAAAGGACCAAGACAATGGCAAAATTGCAAACTAATGGAACCGCATGTATGTCAAAAGAGAAATTAACACATAATTAACTAAAACAAGGACAGACGTGCACAACAAAAGCCAAGAAATCAGTCAAACAAACTAACGCATAAATAATCAAGGCAAGGACACACAGTACACCATACATAATACACCAGAAAACGATAGTTATTACTAAGTAAAAGAAATAACAAACACAGATTTAATCATTATTTCTTTACTAACATTATTTGTGCGTTATCAGTCTGTGATGAAACACAAGAACATCATATGAAAGTTACATTTTAATTTGTGTGTTCAACTCAAAACAAGTCTCATGTTTTCCGACAACTCTCTGCTCTCATATCGTAGACCTTGAAGGTTCTGTTCTCGGAAACATAAATAATACAGTTACCGATACTGTTGGCGGAGATCAGGATATTTGTACACAAGTCAAGCACGAACATTAGTGGCTGGTCACGGAGAGTTGGGGCTCCGGTGATTGACTCTAAGAGAAACCAAGAACCATTACACGCGATGTACAAGATGCAGATATTTAATAACGTTTTTGTTGTTCTGGAGACTGGTTTATGGGACGGTTTTTGGTTTGTTGCTGGGACTCCACCAGATATGAGT
This sequence comes from Megaustenia siamemsis, assembly GCA_032433765.1. Classification (NCBI taxonomy): domain Eukaryota; kingdom Metazoa; phylum Mollusca; class Gastropoda; order Stylommatophora; family Ariophantidae; genus Megaustenia; species Megaustenia siamemsis. The sequence continues at coordinate 5,343,691 of JAVIAB010000106.1, read as the reverse complement.
TGCCTCCGCTTGTTGGTGATCATAGTGACCTTCACCCCGATCACAAGGGAGCCCAGAGAAACAAGAATGAAGGGACCTACCCATGTTGTGTAGTTGATAACATCTAAAAATAACTGGTAACGCCCACTGGCGACGTCATGGTGATAGCGTTCTGTGAGATAAAACAGTCCAAACGAAATGTCTTGTCCGGGGGTTTGTTGGAAGCTCAAACATACAAGGTATTGGTACGTGAAGCAGATGAGAAATACAACAGCAAGACATGACGTCACGCAGACAGTTCGTGCTGGAGTCACAACTCTGGCCGATGTTAATGGCACGAATATCGCTAGTAATCGTTCTCCTGTGATAAGTACTGGGATCAACATGGAGCAATGCGCTCCTATATAATTAAACATTGCGAACATCATGTAGCAGATGGAAGCGATGTAATTGATAGCCTCTGAGGACTGTAAGGGTTGGGCCACACTTACAAACTCACCATTTCGTGAACAACTGTTCAGATTAATCAGGAACATCAGATCTGATATGGCGAGCGAAATCAGTAAAATTCTCGACCCCTTTTTAAGACCCCGGACCGCGACAGCCACAATGGTAGTACCGTTAGCTATAATACCAACAACGCTGATGGCTGAAAAGATGAGGAAGTAGAAAGTCCATCTTATCTTCTTGCTGGTTTGATCATCGAGGTGGGCAAGAAACTGTGTTGGCACAACCATAGCTAAATCCTGAGATGTATTCGTCATATTGTTTCTGAATTCTCAGTCTATGTAGGAGAACGAAAGCTAATCAGTATCTTTAAGATATAAAAATATTCATAGAGAACTATGGTTATGTACGAGAAAGACAACATCAATATATTCAAAACTAAAGAATGTTCCTAGATCTGGTACTATGACTAGGTACGAGAAAGAAAGCCCATATCATCATATTTACGACTTGAGAATGTTTTAAGACCAGGAACCGCGGCGTGTTTATGGGGGTTGCTTTACTCTATGATAAATGTCCTATACTGTACAAAGGTGTGTAGACGCATTATTTCAGTTCTGTGCCATCAATATGAAATGAGAGAGTAACTCTACTGCCGTTGTTGCACATCAACATAATGAGTGGACTTGTAACATTTTCTAACGCGCTGTCTGTTGTTCTAACAAATATATTAATCGGGGGGGGGGGGGGGGGGACGAAGAAGTGACAGCACCCTCTATCACGCCAACAAAAAATTGATCGTGTGCATTGATAGCAACAAGGGGCCTAAACTAAAGCAAGAGACAAAGTTCTTTTCGAAAGCCACGAAAGAGAACTAAAATATTATTTGACATTCACTTTAATAAAGAAAATCAGATTATGATACACATTAGAATATGTAAACTTGAGACTTTGCCTGGAGAAAACAAATTAAATCATTTTAACTTTACAGAGCTGCACTTCTCCGTATTTCAGTTTTAGTTAGCTGAGTGGCAGTGTTCGCTAGCGTTTGGCTTTTCGTGGCAAGGCACTGTGCCACTGAGTACGGGTTCAATCCTGCTTCGGTCCATATATTGTTCTTTGTTTTTTTCTGTTGTTGATTATTTGTCATTTTTTTCCGAGTGCTGTAAACATACCACTTCCTCTGAACTGATTTACTATGTTTCAGCTGGAACTAAAGTTCCGCCTCTGCACCGACAGTTACCAAAAGATCGATAATTCAATGATCGATGCCGCGCAAGGTGGGACTAAACATATTTCCATTCACTGTCAAGCCCTGACCCGGGCTGAGATTATTTTCGTGAAGGATTGAGCTTTGTCAGCGGTGAAGTTGTCTTGTCATGAATGCCGTCTTTTCTTCAGTTTCATTATCGCCTCAATCAAACTCAATTAGGAGCTAGCGTGCGAGATTCTGACAGCGAAAACTTGACATCACGAACTAACATCAAATGTTTCTACACAAAAACGTCCCCAGACATAATTGCATCTCTCTCTCTCTCTCGAGTAATTCCAATTCCTTGGAGATTAACAAAAAAGCTTCCATTGTCGTTATTAAGCATTCGCACTTCGCCATCTTGGTTCAACGAGTGCAAAATACTTTAGTGCTAACGGAATGGAAATTACGGGACTTTTCACAAACAATGAGATCCCTGATCTCAAATATTTCTGGACTTTCATTATGAGTATATGTCTGGCGATGCTGACAACGACTCTTTGTATTTCTTTATGTTTCTGGAAACAAACACATTTCCAGTAAAATAGAGCGACAATAACAAATTAGATGTTAATGTTTTATGTATAATTCATCGTTACCACATCGATAATGCTCTTCCTCGTCGCTTCAGTTCAACTAATTAAACTGATAATTCTGAGCTCAAGGCGTGGCAAGATTTCCACACAAGTCCTGGCACGCCCAGAGATCGATACTTTTATCAGAACTGGTCTCAGTGACAGCCTCAGCTCACAACAGAGTGGTCATTCGCGGGAGGGAAGCATTATAGATTGTTGTCAGTAAAGTCTGCTGTGACGTTCAACTCCATAATTAAATCTAAAATATACCAGTGACTGATGTGTCGGGCCGATGGCGCAGATATCACGCAAACTAGCGACACAACGCAACCACGCCCATTAACGGGTGGACGCTGTAGAGGAAGATTCAAGTATAATCTATCTTTTGTGTAGGGTTGATGTGGACAGAGTCTATGTTTGTAATATGAGTGGTGCTGTCTACCTCGATCTTTAACGAGTACGTCAATGTCACTGAAGGTGAAGGTCGATACCGAGTGTGTGTCGCTAGCTCCAAACAGGACGCGCCCCCCCCCCCCCCCCCCCTCCCCATCCAGGCATGATCTCAAACCAAACTTTTCTCTCGGTAAGGAAACATCATCATGACTGAGCTCTTGAATCTTTTGAAGATCTTTTCTTGTAGATTTTCGTTGAGGTTTCTTATTTGACCACGAAGTAATCAGATGCTGATAAATGTTTGTTGATTGTTCCCAGCACTGTCACATAACTGCTGTATTTGTTTATTTATTTTCGTGGTTGTTGATTTCTTTTTTTAGATCAAAATATCTCGGAGAAAAATCGTTGACTTAATTCAAGTTGTATGGAATGTTGGTGATTACAGTCCTGATTGACTAAAGTTGTATGGAATGTTGGTGATGATAGTCCTGGTTGACTAAAGTTGTATGGAATGTTGGTGATTACAGTCCTGGTTGACTAAAGTTGTATGGAATGTTGGTGATTACAGTCCTGGTTGACTAAAGTTGTATGGAATGTTGGTGATTACAGTCCTTGTTGACTAAAGTTGTATGGAATGTTGGTGATTACAGTCCTGGTTGACTAAAGTTGTATGGAGTGTTGGTGATGTTAGTCCTGATTGACTAAAGTTGTATGGAATGTTGGTGATTACAGTCCTGATTGACTAAAGTTGTATGAAATTTTGGTGATTACAGTTCTGATTGACTAAAGTTGTATGGAATGTTGGTGATTACAGTCCTGATTAACTGAAGTTGTATGGAATGTTGGTGATTACAGTCCTGGTTGATTAAAGTTGTATGGAATGTTGGTGATTACAGTCCTGATTGACTAAAGTTGTATGGAATGTTGGTGATTACAGTCCTGGTTGACTAAAGTTGTATGGAATGTTGGTGATTACAGTCCTGATTGACTAAAGTTGTATGGAATGTTTTTGATTACATTCCTGATTGACTAAAGTTGCATGGAATGTTGGTGATTACAGTCCTGATTGACTAAAGTTGTATGGAATGTTGGTGATTACAGTCCTGATTGACTAAAGTTGTATGGAATGTTGGTGATTACAGTCCTGATTGACTAAAGTTGTATGAAATGTTAATGATGGCAGTCATGTTTCCTTTTCTATTGTTCTCCAACATTCAGAAGATCGTACTCAGCTCTTATGTGTTCAGAGTTTAACTTTGTTTTTGACAAGAGCTGTCCTAGTTATGTTCCCCCCTTTTGATGATACTGTCGTCAGCTCCCCAAACTAGTGGTACTTCGCTTTCCCTGCGTGTTCATGTGTGTGCTGCTGCAAGTCCTGATTATCTGATTTGATCGGTTTGGGGTTTCCTATTTTGAGAGAGTAACTTCTGCCTGTTGATTTATATTCTACCAAACTGTTATCGGCTATGCAAGGTCAATTTTTTTCCTGAGAAGGTTGGTGTATACATTATTAAAATGATTGGTTATTGGTTATGGAAGGTCTCGGTATCACTGCAAACGAATTAAAATCCATAATTGCTCAACCGCCCGTGCCAGTGGAATCATCCGAATTACTAACTCATCTCCCAAACAAAGAAAGGTAACCGTAGTCCCCATTGTAGCAGTCTCAGCACTCGCCAAAAGACATAAGGCGAAACCGCGCAGAAAGTGAACACAGCCAACTGTTCCCTGGCATACGATATCATCATTCATCGTAAACAATTGGAATATCGAAACATGATCAAAACGGATGAGACACACAGCTCACGGTGTGCACAGAACACTTAACTCAGTAGCTCCTGCAACAAGCCGGACTTGGAATATGAGGAAACTGCAACAAGGAACACTTTTCAGACATAGCCTTCAATGGTTCCTGCTGCCTATCCACCATATACCGGAAGTTCACGTCCTCCCGAAAATGATGATCGTCATATTGAGAACAAAAAATGTATAGCGCTTGATGATGTTAGGATATCGTTATTGACTGCAACCGAACATATAAACACACAGTCGTCGAATTATCCCGTCACACATCAAACAACAGACCGTACGGTTAGCGTACAACGAACGAAACACCGTGCAAATTCCCCAAAGAGGAAAATCATCGGTCGACTTGACGGAGCAGTCCACATTAAATGCGTTTCAGCATGTAAATAACTTGCGTCAAATAATACCAACGTCGGCCATTGAGCAGCACTCAATGTGACGTAAACCGCATGTCAACACTAGAAGGTGAAGGTCGCTTTTACAATGCTTGACTTGTCAAAAAGGAACATTGCTGTTTGTACTCGGCGGCGCAGATTTGTCCACTTCATCGGCCGCAGATTTGCTAAGTAGAACATCATTTTGATTTCAACACAGGAAATTACATCAGAGAGCCTAAATTAATCAAACCACAGATACATTTTGCTGCAGCGATCGAGAGAACGTGAAACGTTCCACCATTTTGAAACGAAAGTCCCTCTATTAAAGTTATATTATCTCCATTGCCCTGCAGTAAAGAGACCAGCGTCCGTGGTTTTCCCTCTACGTATACCACCTATTATCTCCCCATTGCTCAGTCTATAACAGTCGATGAAAGGATGTTGACATGGTGACTTGTCGTTCTCAGGTGTTTTTTTTCCCCATCCAAATAAAGTCTTCTATTACTGACGATTTCTATGAATCAAATATGCCGACTTGGTGTAACGGTGTTTAATTTATTACAATCACACAGGCTATCTCTGCGAACACCGTCATCCCACCACCTCTCAACAGTAACATTTAATCAGATTTATTTCCACCGTTCTCACACTTCTACGATCTCCTTCTGACGGCAAAGTCAAGCTGTGACGACCAGCAAGTCTGGGAACAACAATAATACAAGGCTGGATGAAAGTAGTAAGGCTCCAACGTGGGCAGAGGAAGGGCAGGAATGGAAACATGGGCGGGTCTCGACTACGTCAAGTCATAGATAAAATCGAGAGGAACGGGGGAAAAAAGTGAAAGATAATGATTGTCTTTGTTGATGGTGCCTGGCGATGTTATCAAACCATGGGATATGTGTGGTGAGGTGTGATGAGATGAGGTGAGATGAGATGATGTGTTACGAGATGATGTGAGGTGACATGATGTGAAATAAGATGAAGTGAAGGGAAGTGGTATGAGGCGAGGTGATATGAGATGGGGTGAATTGAGGTCAGGTTAAAAAGATGAAATGAAGTGAGTGATATTAGAAGAAGTGAGGTGATATGTGATGAGGGTAAGTGTGATGATATGCGATGAGATGAATTTAGGTGAAGTGTCTTGATATAAGATGAGTCGAATTGAGGTAAAATGTGGTGAAATGAAATGAGAGAATTGAGGTGATATTACGAGTAAATGAGGTGAAGTGTGATGATATAATATGAAACGAATTGAGGTTAAGTGAGGTGATATGAGATGAGACCAACTGAGGTGAAGTATGGTAATATGAGATGAGACCAACCGGGGTGAAGTGTGGTGATATGAGATGAGACCAACTGAGGTGAAGTGTGGTGATATGGGATGAGACGAATTAAGGTGAAATGTGGTGATATGAGATTGGACGAATTGAGGTGAAGTATGGTGATATGGAATGAGACCAAATGATGTGAAGGGTGATATGAGATGATACGAAATGAGGTGTTATTACGAGTAGATGAGGTGAAGTGAAATAAGGAAGATAAGGTGAAGTGATGTAAGAATAAATGAGGTGAAGAAATGTGAAACGAGATGTGGTATGTGAGAAGATACTGATACTGCTTCTGTTACACAAATAGAATTGGGCATTTAATGAAGGTTGTTAGTTGAATCAGTGAGTTGCCCTTTATAGTTTTAATATGATTCCATACTTCTAGATCGTAAGTGTTTAACATGCAATAGTTGACGAGATTTAACAGTGCAAAACCAGACTATGTTTAACAGTGTAATAGTAGACAAGGTTTAACAGGGCAATAGTAGAGAGGGTTTAACACGGGAATAGTAGACAAGATTTAATAGGGCAATAGTATACGAGGTTTAACAGTGCAATAGTAGGCGAAGTTTAACAGTGCAGTAGTAGACGAGGTTTAACAGTGCAATAGTAGACAAGGTTTAACAGTGCAATAGTAGACAAGGTTTAACAGTGCAATAGTATACGAGGTTTAACAGTGCAATAGTAGGCGAAGTTTAACAGTGCAATAGTAGGCGAAGTTTAACAGTGCAGTAGTAGACGAGGTTTAACAGTGCAATAGTAGACAAGGTTTAACAGTGCAATAGTAGACAAGGTTTAACAGTGCAATAGTAGACGAGGTTTAACAGTGCAATAGTAGACGAGGTTTAACAGTGCAATAGTAGACGAGGTTTAACAGTGTAATATTAGACGAGGTTTAACAGTGTAATAGTAAGCGAAGTTTAACAGTACAATAGTAGACGAGGTTTAACAGGGCAATAGTAGGCGAAGTTTAACAGGGCAATTGCAGACAAGGTTTAACAGGGCAATAGTAGACGAGGTTTAACAGGGCAATTGCAGACAAGGTTTAACAGGGCAATAGTAGACAAGGTTTAATAGAGCAAAAGTAGACAAGGCTTAACAGTACAATAGTAGACGAGATTTAACAGTGCAATAGTAGGCGAAGTTTAACAGTTCAATAGTAGGCGAAGTTTAACAGTGCAGTATTCTTCTTCTTCTTTTCCCTTTTTAACTCCCAGTGGAGCATAGGTCTTCAACAAACACTTTCCAAGTGTTCTGTCTCTTGCCATTCTTTTAAGATCATTCCACGTCCTCCCCATCATTTTCATCTCTGCAGTGCAGTATTATACAATGTTTAATAGTGCAATAGTAGGCAAGGTTTAATAGTGCAATAGTAGGCAAGGTTTAATAGTGCAATAGTAGGCAAGGTTTAATAGTGCAATAGTAGGCGAAGTTTAACAGTGCAGTATTATACAATGTTTAATAGTGCAATAGTAGGCAAGGTTTAATAGTGCAAAAGTAGGCAAGGTTTAATAGTGCAAAAGTAGGCAAGGTTTAATAGAGCAAAAGTAGGCAAAACCTTGATAACAGTGCAATAGTAGGCGAAGTTTAACAGTGCAGTATTATACAATGTTTAATAGTGCAATAGTAGGCAAGGTTTAATAGTGCAAAAGTAGGCAAGGTTTAATAGTGCAAAAGTAGGCAAGGTTTAATAGAGCAATAGTAGGCAAGGTTTAATAGTGCAATAGTAGGCAAGGTTTAATAGTGCAATAGTAGGCAAGGTTTAATAGTGCAATAGTAGGCGAAGTTTAACAGTGCAGTATTATACAATGTTTAATAGTGCAATAGTAGGCAAGGTTTAATAGTGCAAAAGTAGGCAAGGTTTAATAGTGCAAAAGTAGGCAAGGTTTAATAGAGCAATAGTAGGCAAGGTTTAATAGTGCAATAGTAGGCAAGGTTTAATAGTGCAATAGTAGGCAAGGTTTAATAGTGCAATAGTAGGCGAAGTTTAACAGTGCAGTATTATACAATGTTTAATAGTGCAATAGTAGGCAAGGTTTAATAGTGCAAAAGTAGGCAAGGTTTAATAGTGCAAAAGTAGGCAAGGTTTAATAGAGCAATAGTAGGCAAAGTTTAATAGTGCAATAGTAGGCAAGGTTTAATAGTGCAATAGTAGGCAAGGTTTAATAGTGCAATAGTAGACAAGGTTTAATAGTGCAATAGTAGACAAGGTTTAATAGAGCAAAAGTAGGCACGGTTTAATAGAGCAATAGTAGGCAAGGTTTAATAGTGCAAAAGTAGGCAAAACCTTGATAACAGTGCAAGAGTAGACGAGGTTTAACAGTGCAATAGTAGGCAAAGTTTAACAGTGCAGTATTATACAATGTTTAATAGTGCAATAGTAGGCAAGGTTTAATAGAGCAATAGTAGGCAAAACCTTGATAACAGTGCAATAGTAGACGAGGTTTAATAGTGCAATAGTAGACGAGGTTTAATAGTGCAATAGTAGACGAGATTTAATAGAGCAATAGTAGACGAGGTTTAATAGAGCAATAGTAGACAAGGTTTAATAGTGCAATAGTAGACGAGGTTTAATAGTGCAATAGTAGACGAGGTTTAATAGTGCAATAGTAGACAAGGTTTAATAGAGCAATAGTAGACAAGGTTTAATAGTGCAATAGTAGACGAGGTTGAATAGTGCAATAGTAGACGAGGTTTAATAGTGCAATAGTAGACAAGGTTTAATAGTGCAATAGTAGACAAGGTTTAATAGTGCAATAGTAGACGAGGTTTAATAGTGCAATAGTAGGCAAAACCTTGATAACAGTGCAAGAGTAGACGAGGTTTAACAGTGCAGTATTATACAATGTTTAATAGTGCAATAGTAGACAAGGTTTAATAGTGCAATTGTAGGCAAAACCTTGATAACAGTGCAAGAGTAGACGAGGTTTAACAGTGCAATAGTAAGCGAAGTTTAACAGTGCAGTATTATACAATGTTTAATAGTGCAATAGTAGACAAGGTTTAACAGTGCAAAAGTGGACAATATTTAACAATGCAAAAGTGGACAATATTTAACAGTGCAATAGTAGTCTAGGTTTATCAGCTCAATGGTGGATAAGGTGTTGTTGACGGATCAATCAGCAGCTATCGTTATCGATATATTGAGAGAATCAATCAGTCACTAGCCGTTGCTACGAAATGTTGAGACGATTCAACCAGTGATCACCACAACCAACTTTCGGGATCACCCACTTCTTCATGATCGTTCAGATTTGTATAGAAACTTGTCAAACACCTGGGTTGAGATGGGGAAATCAGTGAGAACATGAAACGGATAAGTGAAATAACATCACCATTAACTATTGAAACACACTGATTATTTCTTTTAGGTGTTGAAAAGCAATATTTTCTTTAAATCACCAACAGGTGTTCAGTGATACGCTACATCGAGATCTAGATCACCAACAGGTGTTCAGTGACATGATACATCGAGATCTAGATCACCAACAGGTGTTCAGTGATATGATACATCGAGATCTAGATCACCAACAGGTGTTCAGTGACATGATACATCGAGATCTAGATCACCAACAGGTGTTCAGTGACATGATACATCGAGATCTAGATCACCAACAGATGTTCAGTGACATGATACATCGAGATCTAGATCACCAACAGATGTTCAGTGACATGATACATCGAGATCTAGATCACCAACAGGTGTTCAGTGACATGATACATCGAGATCTAGATCACCAACAGGTGTTCAGTGATATGATACATCGAGATCTAGATCACCAACAGGTGTTCAGTGATATGATACATCGAGATCTAGATCACCAACAGGTGTTCAGTGACATGATACATCGAGATCTAGATCACCAACAGGTGTTCAGTGACATGATACATCGAGATCTAGATCACCAACAGATGTTCAGTGACATGATACATCGAGATCTAGATCACCAACAGATGTTCAGTGACATGATACATCGAGATCTAGATCACCAACAGGTGTTCAGTGACATGATACATCGAGATCTAGATCACCAACAGGTGTTCAGTACTATGATACATCTAGATCTAGATCACCAACAGGTGTTCAGTGACATGATACATCGAGATCTAGATCACCAACAGGTGTTCAGTACTATGATACATCAAGGTCACTAACAGGTGTTTACTAATACGATACATCGAGATCACCAAAAGATGTTCAGCAATACGATACATCGAGATAACTAACAGCGGTTCAGCAATACTGTACATCGAGATCACCAACAGGTGTTCAATAATACAATACATCAAGGTCACCAACAGGTGTTCAATAATACAATACATCAAGGTCACCAACAGGTGTTTACTAATAGGATCACTAAAAATGTTGATAAACACGATTCTTCTTTTCTTTGTATTTTTCCTTCTTCGTTTGCTCATTATCTGGTTGCGCAACAATGTGTTCTGTGTATCGTAAACATCTGGTCTTTAAAACAACATTTGATCTGGACTAAGGAAGATTAGCTCTCCAGCGAAAAAATGTTAAGTAACAATATTCACTGGCAGGTAGAAAGTATTAAGTAACAAATTATTCACTCGTCAGTAGCACGAAATAAGTAGCAAGATTCACTAACCAGTAACAAGTATTACGTAATAAGATACACTCTACAATAACAGAACTGAGAAATAACATTCAATCACCATCATTAATACGTTTTGCGGACCAAGACAAGAGTTTCCAACATAATGCATACAGAAGTTAGATTCATATATCACTAACATTGTAGAGAAGCAAGATTCACTCGCCACTAACATTGTAGAGAAGCAAGATTCACTCGCCACTACCATTGTGGAGAAGCTAGATTCACACATCACTAACATTGTAGAGAAGCTAGATTCACTCGCCACTAACATTGTAGAGAAGCTAGATTCACTCGCCACTAACATTGTAGAAAAGCTAGATTCACGCGCCACTAACATTGTAGAAAAGCTAGATTCACTCGCCACTAACATTGTAGAAAAGATAGATTCACTCGCCACTAACATTGCAGAGAAGCTAGATTCACACATCACTAACATTGTAGAGAAGCTAGATTCACTCGCCACTAACATTGTAGAAAAGCTAGATTCACTCGCCACTAACATTGTAGAGAAGCTAGATTCACACATCACTAACATTGTAGAGAAGCTAGATTCACTCGCCACTAACATTGTAGAAAAGCTAGATTAACTCGCCACTAACATTGTAGAAAAGATAGATTGACTCGCCACTAATATTGCAGAGAAGCTAGATTCACACATCACTAACATTGTAGAGAAGCTAGATTCACTCGCCACTAACATAGTAGAGAAGCTAGATTCACTCGCCACTAACATTGTAGAGAAGCTAGATTCACTCGCCACTAACATTGTAGAGAAGCTAGATTCACTCGCCACTAACATTGTAGAGAAGCTAGATTCACTCGCCACTAACATTGTAGAGAAGCTAGATTCACACATCACTAACAATGTAGAGAAATAAGATTCAATTATCACTAGTATTGTAGAGAAGTAAGATTCACTTATCACTAGCACTGTAGAAAGGTAAGATTCACTCATCAGTGTAACATTGTAGAGAAGTAAGATTCAATCATCGGTAACATAGTCGTGAAGTAAGATTCACATATCATTAACATGTGTGGTGAAACAAGGTGTATTCATCGTAAATATGTGCAGATCAAAAAGATTCAATCATTAACAATTGGCGTAAAGAAGTAATATTCTTTCATCAGTAACATGCTTAGAGAACCTATTTTTTGAGAGTCCCTAGAGAGCAGGAATTGAATGTTGCGTTTTAATCCATTTTTCATCGGCAGCCGTGTGTACAGGGGTCCCTCGCCGCACAAGCAGTTAACACCGACTTCGGAGGTATTTATATTTTTTTCCGTCAATGAGTAATTGACGTTTCAAGCCGGGCCTCGCTGCTGAGACCATGGGTGGTTGCCACAGAGAGAAATCACAAATAAAAACCCCTGGTGTGGCGAGGATTTGAACTCACAACCTCTCTGTCTCGATGCTGGTGTCTTGCCTCGAGGGCGTCGTGCTTCGAAGAAGAAAATACGAAGAACAGCAAAATTCATTCATCACTAACATGTGTCGAAAATCAAGATTCACACAATACAAACATCTATAGAGAAGAAAGCATCTCTAATCACTAACGTTTGTAAGGAACCCCAAACCAAGAAATATGAAGAAAAATAAAACATGAGTCAGTCGACATTGCTAGCAAGTGTTTCGAAAAAAAATAAAGAAAAAGTTTCAGTCATTACCTCTAACAAATATAGAATAATGGAATTCAGTCTTTATTGCTGTCAAGTTTTTGAAGATATAAACTTTGCTATCGATCACTAACAAATGTATAAAGGTAAATATATTTGAATATTACTAGCAGGTGTTGAGAACAACAGATTCGTTCACCATACCTATAACGTTGTGTTACTACACAAAATTCACTTACGCTAAGAAATTGTAGGAGCCAACATATTCAGCATTAATACTAGAGTCACGTTCTCTCGATCGTTGCAGAAATTGCTTTGGGATCTGATTAATTTCGGCTTTCCATTGCAATTTTATGCATTCAAGTCGTAATGATGTTTACTTAATACGTCTGCGCTGCTGAATTGGCGTTACACGCACGGCAATATTCCGTTTTGACAAATCAAGTGTTGTGAATGCGACCTTCCACCGTCTAATGTTGATCTGCGTTTTACGTCACACTGAGTGCTGTTCAATGACCGTTGTTGGAGTTGTTTGACGCAAGTTATTTACATTTTACAACGCATTAATGTGGTGGGCTCCGTCAAGTCAGCCGAAGTTTTATCTCTTTAGGGAATTTGCACCTTGTTTCGTTCGTTGTAGACTGCATTCACTAAAGTAATCATGAATCCATGGGCGCAGCCATTGTGTGTGTGCTACGTCATCATAATGGCTCATCGTATATCCCAAGACCGGTCATACGCTAATCTTACGGTCTGTTGTTTGATGTGCGACGGTGATAATCTGACGATGAACTGTGTTTTGTATATTCGGAATTGAAATCAAACACGATGTCCTAGCATCATCAAGCGCTATACATTTTAAAAATATGACGATCATCATTTTCAGGAGGACGTGAACTTCCGGTCAATATGGTGGATAGGCGGCAGGAACCATTGAAGGCTATGTCTGAAAAGTGTTCCTGGTTGCAGTTTCCTCATATTCCAATTCCGGCTTGTTGCAAGAGCTACTGAGTTAGGTGCTCTGTGCACACCGTGAGCTGTGTGTTTCATCCGTTTTGATCATGTTCCGATATTCCAATTGTTTACGGTGAATGATGATATTGTATGACAGGGAACAGCTGGTCATGTTCACTTTCTGTGCGGTTTCGCCTTATGTCTTTTGGCGTGTGCTGAGACTGCTATGATGGGGATTACAGCTACCTTTCTATGTTTGGGTGATGAGTTGATAATTCGAATGATTCCACTGGCCCGGGCGGTTGAGTAATTATGAATTTTAATTCGTTTGCAATGACCGGGGCCTTCCATAACCAAATAACCAAATATGATAGATTCTCACACCACCTGCACGATTTGAGAACTGATATTCACATGAAGTTACTAGCGTATTTTGAGAAATAAACTTCACTCAACACTCACACTTGTTTGAAAATAAGATTCATATTACACTATCAAATTTTGACATATATAGATTCACTATTTACTACCGAATTTTGGGAAGCAAGAATACTATTTCACTAATGCGTATAGAAGTAAGAATCACATTTCACTAAAGTGTAGAGAAGTAAGAATTGCATTTCACTAAAGTGTAGAGAAGTAAGAATCACATTTCACTAACTTGTATTAATTAGTAGGATTTACATTTAACTAACAAATGTGGACAAGCATTCAATACACACTAAAATGATTTGTGAAGTAAGTTTCAGTCTTGACTAACACGTTTTAAGAAGTAAGATTCACTTTTCACTAATACGCTTGAGAAGTAGGATTTCCTACTTGGTAATACGTTTTATGAAGTAAGATTAACTAATGCAATTTAAGTAGAAGTATTCACTATTCTTTAACATTTTTTAAGATGCAAAATTCACTATTTACCTACACTTTTTAGGAAGTAAAGGTGAACATTCAATGCTACGTTTTAAGAAGTAAGATTCGTAAGTACGATTTCAGAAGTAATAATCACTCTTTGTTAACACATTTTAAGAAGAAATATTCACGATTCGTTAACGCGATTTAAGTAGTAAGATTCACCATTCATGAACACGTTTTAAGAAGTAAGATTCACTATTCTGTTACATGTTGTCGATCTTGTATATAAGTTTCTCTTTCTTTCATTTCGCTATTAATGATCAGTTAAAAACTCATATAGACAAATAAAGTGTGTTTCTCATTTATTGTGCCATGTTTCTTCTTCTGACGATATTGATATTGTTACATTATAAAGAACAACAGGCTACACGGCTATTATATATTATATTTATAGTATGGACCACTGACAACAACACAAACTGAAACATGACAACAACACAAACTGAAACATGACAACAACACAAACTGAAACATGACAACAACACAAACTGAACCACTGACAACAACACAAACTGAAACAGGACAACAACACAAACTGAACCACTGACAACAACACAAACTGAAACATGACAACAACACAAACTGAACCACTGACAACAACACAAACTGAACCACCGACAACAACACAAACTGAAACACCGACAACAACACAAACTGAACCACTGACAACAACACAAACTGAACCACCGACAACAACACAAACTGAACCACTGACAACAACACACACTGAAACGCCGACAACAACACAAACTGAAACACTGACAACAACACAAACTGAAACATGACAACAACACAAACTGAACCACTGACAACAACACAAACTGAAACATGACAACAACACAAACTGAACCACTGACAACAACACAAACTGAAACATGACAACAACACAAACTGAACCACTGACAACAACACAAACTGAAACACCGACAACAACACAAACTGAAACACCGACAACAACACAAACTGAACCACTGACAACAACACAAACTGAACCACCGACAACAACACAAACTGAACCACTGGCAACAACACACACTGAAACGCCGACAACAACACAAACTGAAACACTGACAACAACACAAACTGAACCACCGACAACAACACAAACTGAACCACCGACAACAACACAAACTGAACCACTGACAACAACACAAACTGAACCACCGACAACAACACAAACTGAACCACCGACAACAACACAAACTGAACCACTGACAACAACACAAACTGAACCACCGACAACAACACAAACTGAACCACCGACAACAACACAAACTGAAACACCGACAACAACACAAACTGAACCACCGACAACAACACAAACTGAACCACCGACAACAACACAAACTGAACCACCGACAACAACACAAACTGAAACACTGGCAACAACACAAACTGAACTACTGACAACAACACAAACTGAAATACTGGCAACAACACAAACTGAACCACCGACAACAACACAAACTGAATCACCAACAACAACACAAACTGAATCACCAACAACAACACAAACTGAAACACTGGCAACAACACAAACTGAACCACTGACAACAACACAAACTGAAATACTGGCAACAACACAAACTGAACCACTGACAACAACACAAACTGAATCACCAACAACAACACAAACTGAAACACTGGCAACAACACAAACTGAAATACTGGCAACAACACAAACTGAAATACTGGCAACAACACAAACTGAACCACTGACAACAACACAAACTGAATCACCAACAACAACACAAACTGAAACACTGACAACAACACAAACTGAAACACTGGCAACAACACAAACTGAACCACCGACAACAACACAAACTGAACCACCGACAACAACACAAACTGAACCACCGACAACAACACAAACTGAACCACCGACAACAACACAAACTGAAACACTGGCAACAACACAAACTGAACCACCGACAACAACACAAACTGAAATACTGGCAACAACACAAACTGAACCACCGACAACAACACAAACTGAACCACCGGCAACAACACAAACTGAACCACCGACAACAACACAAACTGAAACACTGACAACAACACAAACTGAAACACTGGCAACAACACAAACTGAACCACCGACAACAACACAAACTGAACCACCGACAACAACACAAACTGAAATACTGGCAACAACACAAACTGAACCACCGACAACAACACAAACTGAACCACCGACAACAACACAAACTGAACCACCGACAACAACATAAACTGAACCACCGACAACAACACAAACTGAAACACTGGCAACAACACAAACTGAACCACCGACAACAACACAAACTGAACCACTGACAACAACACAAACTGAAACACCGACAACAACATAAACTGAAACACTGGCAACAACACAAACTGAACCACCGACAACAACACAAACTGAACCACCGACAACAACACAAACTGAACCACCGACAACAACACAAACTGAACCACCGACAACAACACAAACTGAACCACCGACAACAACACAAACTGAAACACTGGCAACAACACAAACTGAACTACTGACAACAACACAAACTGAAATACTGGCAACAACACAAACTGAACCACCGACAACAACACAAACTGAATCACCAACAACAACACAAACTGAATCACCAACAACAACACAAACTGAAACACTGGCAACAACACAAACTGAACTACTGACAACAACACAAACTGAAATACTGGCAACAACACAAACTGAAATACTGGCAACAACACAAACTGAACCACTGACAACAACACAAACTGAATCACCAACAACAACACAAACTGAAACACTGACAACAACACAAACTGAAACACTGGCAACAACACAAACTGAAACACTGGCAACAACACAAACTGAACCACCGACAACAACACAAACTGAACCACCGACAACAACACAAACTGAACCACCGACAACAACACAAACTGAACCACTGACAACAACACAAACTGAAACACTGGCAACAACACAAACTGAAACACCGACAACAACACAAACTGAACCACTGACAACAACACAAACTGAACCACCGACAACAACACAAACTGAACCACTGACAACAACACACACTGAAACGCCGACAACAACACAAACTGAAACACTGACAACAACACAAACTGAATCACCAACAACAACACAAACTGAATCACCAACAACAACACAAACTGAAACACTGGCAACAACACAAACTGAACTACTGACAACAACACAAACTGAAATACTGGCAACAACACAAACTGAACCACTGACAACAACACAAACTGAACCACCGACAACAACACAAACTGAACCACCGACAACAACACAAACTGAAACACCGACAACAACACAAACTGAACCACCGACAACAACACAAACTGAACCACCGACAACAACACAAACTGAACCACCGACAACAACACAAACTGAAACACTGGCAACAACACAAACTGAACTACTGACAACAACACAAACTGAAATACTGGCAACAACACAAACTGAACCACCGACAACAACACAAACTGAATCACCAACAACAACACAAACTGAATCACCAACAACAACACAAACTGAAACACTGGCAACAACACAAACTGAACTACTGACAACAACACAAACTGAAATACTGGCAACAACACAAACTGAAATACTGGCAACAACACAAACTGAACCACTGACAACAACACAAACTGAATCACCAACAACAACACAAACTGAAACACTGACAACAACACAAACTGAAACACTGGCAACAACACAAACTGAACCACCGACAACAACACAAACTGAACCACCGACAACAACACAAACTGAACCACCGACAACAACACAAACTGAACCACCGACAACAACACAAACTGAAACACTGGCAACAACACAAACTGAACCACCGACAACAACACAAACTGAAATACTGGCAACAACACAAACTGAACCACCGACAACAACACAAACTGAACCACCGACAACAACACAAACTGAACCACCGACAACAACACAAACTGAAACACTGACAACAACACAAACTGAAACACTGGCAACAACACAAACTGAACCACCGACAACAACACAAACTGAACCACCGACAACAACACAAACTGAACCACCGACAACAACATAAACTGAACCACCGACAACAACACAAACTGAAACACTGGCAACAACACAAACTGAACCACTGACAACAACACAAACTGAAATACTGGCAACAACACAAACTGAACCACTGACAACAACACAAACTGAATCACCAACAACAACACAAACTGAAACACTGGCAACAACACAAACTGAATACTGGCAACAACACAAACTGAAATACTGACAACAACACAAACTGAACCACTGACAACAACACAAACTGAATCACCAACAACAACACAAACTGAAACACTGACAACAACACAAACTGAAACACTGGCAACAACACAAACTGAACCACCGACAACAACACAAACTGAACCACCGACAACAACACAAACTGAACCACCGACAACAACACAAACTGAACACCGACAACAACACAAACTGAAACACTGGCAACAACACAAACTGAACCACCGACAACAACACAAACTGAAATACTGGCAACAACACAAACTGAACCACCGACAACAACACAAACTGAACCACCGACAACAACACAAACTGAAACACTGGCAACAACACAAACTGAAACACTGGCAACAACACAAACTGAAACACTGGCAACAACACAAACTGAAACACTGGCAACAACACAAACTGAACCACCGACAACAACACAAACTGAACCACCGACAACAACACAAACTGAACCACCGACAACAACACAAACTGAACCACCGACAACAACACAAACTGAACCACCGACAACAACACAAACTGAAACACTGGCAACAACACAAACTGAAACACTGACAACAACACAAACTTAACCATGACAATAACACTAACTGAACCACTGACAACAACACAAACTGAAACATGACAACAATACAAACTGAAACATGACAACAACACAAACTGAACCATGACAACAACACAAACTGAAACAATGACAACAATACAAACTGAACCATGACAACAACACAAACTGAACCACCGACAACAACACAAACTGAACCATGACAACAATACAAACTGAAACATGACAACAACACAAACTGAACCATGACAACAACACAAACTGAAACATGACAACAACACAAACTGAAACATGACAACAACACAAACTGTAACATGACAACAACACAAACTGAAACATGACAACAATACAAACTGAACCATGACAACAACACAAACTGAAACATGACAACAACACAAACTGAACCATGACAACAACACAAACTGAAACATGACAACAACACAAACTGAACCACTGACAACAACACAAACTGAAACATGACAACAACACAAACTGAAACAATGGCAACAACACAAACTGAAACATGACAACAACACAAACTGAAACAATGGCAACAACACAAACTGAAACATGACAACAACACAAACTGAAACAATGGCAACAACACAAACTTAAACAATGGCAACAACACAAACTGAAACAATGGCAACATAGTCTGAACCACAGACAACACAGTCTGAATAATTGGCAATAAACAATCTGAATTGTCGACAACAACACAAACTGAACCACCAACAAGCCAGTCTGAATAATAGGCAATAAAACAATCTGAATTGTCGATAACAACACAAACTGAACCGTCGACAACAACACAAACTGAACCACCAACAAGCCAGTCTGAATAATAGGCAATAAAACAATCTGAATTGTCGATAACAACACAAACTAAACCGTCGACAACAACACAAACTGAACCACAGACAATACAGTCTGAATAATTGGCAATAAAACAATCTGAATTGTCGACAACAACACAAACTGAACCACCGACAACAACACAAACTGAACCGTCGACGACAACACAAACTGAACCACAGACAATACAGTCTGAATAATTGGCAATAAAACAATCTGAATTGTCGACAACAACACAAACTGAACCGTCGACAACAACACAAACTGAACCACAGACAATACAGTCTGAATAATTGGCAATAAAACAATCTGAATTGTCGACAACAACACAAACTGAACCGTCGACAACAACACAAACTGAACCGTCGACAACAACACAAACTGAACCACAGACAATACAGTCTGAATAATTGGCAATAAAACAATCTGAATTGTCGACAACAACACAAACTGAACCGTCGACAACAACACAAACTGAACCACAGACAATACAGTCTGAATAATTGGCAATAAAACAATCTGAATTGTCGACAACAACACAAACTGAACCGTCGACAACAACACAAACTGAACCACCAACAAGCCAGTCTGAATAATTGGCAATAAAACAATCTGAATTGTCGATAACAACACAAACTGAACCGTCGACAACAACATAAACTGAACCACAGACAATACAGTCTGAATAATTGGCAATAAAACAATCTGAATTGTCGACAACAACACAAACTGAACCACCAACAAGCCAGTCTGAATAATTGGCAATAAAACAATCTGAATTGTCGATAACAACACAAACTGAACCGTCGACAACAACACAAACTGAACCACCAACAAGCCAGTCTGAATAATAGGCAATAAAACAATCTGAATTGTCGACAACAACACAAACTGAACCGTCGACAACAACACAAACTGAACCGTCGACAACAACATAAACTGAACCACAGACAATACAGTCTGAATAATTGGCAATAAAACAATCTGAATTGTCGACAACAACACAAACTGAACCACCAACAAGCCAGTCTAAACCATGACAACAACGCAAACTGAATCATTCATCCAATAAAGTTTTTGTTCATACGTCAGCCACCACATTCATCCAATAAAGTGTTTGTTCATACGTCAGCCACCACATTCATCCAATAAAGTGTGTATTCATACGTCAGCCACCACATTCATCCAGTAATGTGTACGTTCATACGTCAGTCATCACACTCATCCAGTAATGTGTACGTTCATACGTCAGTCATCACTCTCATCCAGTAATGTGTACGTTCTTATGTCAGTCATCACACTCATCCAGTAATGTGTACGTTCATACGTCAGTCATCACACTCATCCAGTAATGTGTACGTTCATACGTTAGTCATTACACTCATCCAGTAATGTGTACGTTCATACGTCAGTCATCACACTCATCCAGTAATGTGTACGTTCATACGTCAGTCATCACACTCATCCAGTAATGTGTACGTTCATACGTTAGTCATCACACTCATCCAGTAATGTGTACGTTCTTATGTCAGTCATCACACTCATCCAGTAATGTGTACGTTCATACGTCAGTCATCACACTCATCCAGTAATGTGTACGTTCATACGTTAGTCATCACACTCATCCAGTAATGTGTACGTTCATACGTCAGTCATCACACTCATCCAGTAATGGTTACGTTCATACGTCAGTCATCACACTCATCCAGTAATGTGTACGTTCATACGTTAGTCATCACACTCATCCAGTAATGTGTACGTTCATATGTCAGTCATCACTCTCAAACAGCAATGAGTTCGTTCAACCACAGAACGAGTTGACCAACTTTGTTACAATATTATTCAGGTAAAACTGATAGGAACATACAACAAATCACCAACATCTGCTGTCTCGAGCTCTAACTTTCTATGAAGGTAGATACTGAGAATGAAATCATGCATGCAATTTATGTGACTCTCTACTGTTCTTGCTTTACTGGGAGACAATCCAAATCCCTTGTTAAGATCTTGTTCTATGTTCGCTCTATCTATTCTCTATTCATATATATCGCCTGCTTTGACGTCAAGACACCCACAGTTTATGTTTCTACAAATTATTGTTTTCTTGTTTATAAAGAATGAGATTGTAAGTTGTATACACAATCACATATTGATTTAGGGAGTGGAGATTTGTTTATATGGTGTATAACTAGACCCCGCTGCAATAGAAGGTTTAGTTAGATACCAAGACACACGGACATCACAAGTTACAAGTCTGACTAGAAGCCACGATGAAGCTAATAGTTACGTGTTTCATATTTCTGCTGCTGGCCGTAAGTAGATACTTTTTTAAAAAGATATAAAAATACCATACCACACCCCCCCCCCCCCCCACCACACATATGGAAAAGTTAAATAAACTATTTCTTTCCGACAATCGTGTATTTCTGGTGCCCCATGAGTACACAATTTCATTTCTGAGCTTGTATGAACACATATTGATGGCTACATCGCCATGTTGATCACTGTAACCAAGTCGTAACCAGCTGGACAGCGATTACGTGGCTCGTGTTCACCTAGCTTGCTAAATGGCATTTACGATTTACTCTGTGAAAGTAATCAGGCCGGACGTTAAGACCGTCAGTATATTAGGTCTAGGCTAAACAGGCTACAGTCGCCCGTGTGTTACCGGGGCCTCATTACGTGGGATGTAAAGAATAGTGACACTGTGACCTTCCAGGCATGTCGTAATAGGCGACTAAGGAGGTTGATCGATGGCTTGACAAGCTGTCATTGTAAAAAGCATTGTTATGGAAACACCATAGATTTTAGAAGCAGTGATCTCTGCAATATGTGCCATTTTGGCACGCAAGGTTTCTGTTTTTGAGATTGTGGTTCTGCCCTATGTGCCGTCTTCGGCTCGAAAGGACAATAGATAGATAGAAACAGGCTACAAATTAGGGTCTCGCGATAAAGAGGGGGCTTGTTAAAGAACTTGTTGATATTGTAATCAACGATGGAGACCTTCTGATGTTCAACTTTTGACAGGTATCAAATTTTCGTTAATTTAGTGGAAAAAAACGGGTTCACTAGGGGTAAATCAGACCCGCCTGGCGTGGTACTGACCATACAACCCATAAATGCACTAATGCTCATATGAAAATCTGGCTACTAACACCAGGTTATCAAAAGAACTCAAATCCTGACTAGAACTTGTGTTTTTCTATTTCCTGATGAATGGTTTGTCAAATATAGACTCTTGAGTTATTTGCGGGTCATCATCATTGCACCCGAACATATCCATAGGTGCTCAGATCCCCTCCTCAGCAAGTTCCGCAGTGTCCAGCGACTGTGCTGTGCTCATCTTAACTCCCATCTCTTTCATCCGAAGGAGTGACGTGGATTTGTGGTTGTCTAAGTCCCGTGCTCTTCCCACATCTAGGAGGGCATTGATCATATCCGTCCGATCCATTGGTTGACTGTCTTCAACGACAGCACAGCTAGCCAACCTGTCCGCTCTTTCATTTCCGCGTACTCCCGCATGTCCAGTGATATAGACAAAGGTGACCTTACGTATTTTTGACTTCTGCAATTACTCTAACCATTGCATGAGTACAGAGCCCGCCTCCACTTTTTTTATCATGCTCATCGAATCACTCAGTGTACATGCGTGGGTGTAGTCTTGTGACTAACCATTTGAATGCCTTGGTCACTGCCATCGCCTCCATTGTCATGCTACTCGTGGTCATGACGTATGCACCACTGTCTTCTTTGACAATTATGCCTGCCTAGCGTGCTGTAAATGCCCATACACTTCTTTGGTGTCGTATTACAGAACCGTCTGTATAGATGACTGCATCTTTCTCATCGGTGTTATCGCAGATGAGACCGTTAACCTCTGCATTGACCACGACTGAGTTCTGTTCCCTACTTTTCCTGTCGAGTGTGACATTACACGAGAATATCCCCTTGAATGACGTAGGCACCGGTATCCACTCCTCACCAACGCTGATATTGGTAAGCCCACAGACCTGTTTGATGACATCTTCTGCTCGGCCCACCCATGATTTGCCTCTTTTTAGCCTGTCACCTTTCTCTGTGTTGAGCACGTGGTGCAATGGATGCTCTTTATCTGCACTAATTTTCAGGTATGCTCGTGCTCTCAAGATCTTGATTCTGTCATCCATGGTTGGAAAGTCAAGAAGATACCTCATTGCTATACAAGGAGTGTTCATTGTACACCCCAATATAATGCGCATGGCTTCATTCTGTATTTTCTCCAGCCTATCAATTGAGTCGTACTGACAGTAAGAATTGCCAGGGTATACTCGATTGGTGCTAGGACTAATCACTGGAACAGAAGAGTAAGTAGCCTCTGCTGGATGTTGGCAGCTGCCATGACCTTCAAGGCGGCTAATCCTTTGCGGGATTTTGTTATCACATGGTCGACGTGGTCACGAAAACACAGGCTGCGATCAAACTTAACTCCAAGGTATGTCATCAACTTGTCCTGGTCACCTCATCAGCTCCCATTCATACCAGCTGTGTTTCCGTGTTAACGATATGATTGTTAAGGGAGAACCATGAAATTGATGCTTTATTAGGATTAACCAAGGCACCTGAAACCCCACACCAGGAAGAAATGCGATCGAGTTCGTCTTGCATTGTGGAGGCGATTTCACTTCTGTCTCTTCCCTGTCGATATACAAGAATATATCAGCAAAAGTCATAGTTCTTCCCCTCCTCTACAGTTGTTGTTCCGTGATCGTTATTGAGTACACGTTAAATAGAACTGGTGACAATGGTGAGCCTTGTGGCAGCCCTGGACAAATGGATGTTGGCTCGGAAGACCAACTTCTACATCTGAGTATCACCTTCCTCTGAAGCAGTGCTGCAGCAATCCATCTAATGAGGAAGGGGTGCACCGCCAGTTTGAGGAGCAAATGCATGAGATATTCAAATAGTACCCTGTTGTATGCATCCTCCAGATCTATAGCAGCAGCACATGTCTCCTCTCCTCTGTGGAAGCCTTCGAAGACGTCATAGGCAAAGACTGCCGCATGGAGCCATGTGTCTTTGTTATATCTATAACCTCCGAGTGTGGGTGGTAATGTGAGTAGTATAGGTGGCTGTGAACTCAACAGAAAAGTGGAATAACATGCACCGAAATACAATAGATTTGGCACCGACTTTGCACCGACTTTGCACCAAAACGGTGCCAAAAAAAAAAAAAAAATATATTTTTTTTTTCGAATTCGCGATTTTTTCGAACTTCATAATTTTTTTTTGGGGGGGGAATTTTTTTTGGGGGGGAATTTTTTTTTGGTGTTCGTCAGTTTGTCGAAATGGTTCACTGAGAGCTTAACTCAGGTAAATTCAAAAGACTCGGTGCTAATCCGGTGATCGCCTCTCGTTGTGTGTTAGATGAAAATGAAAGAGTATTTTAAAAGAGTATATTTGTGAAAGTAAACAGAATTATTTAAAAAATATGTATTTGTGAAAGTAAACTCAGAATTATTAAAAATAATAAAAAAAAAAGTCTCCCTTCAGGATTCGAACACGGGTCTACTACGTGACAGGCAACATGTAAAAAAAATGCTGACAAGCAATAACATTGAAAGGTTAGTTTTGTCGAACGGTCTCCTGTGTTTCTGAGAGCTTAACCGCAGGTAAATTCAATAGAGACTCGGTGCTAATCCGGTGATCGTCGCTCCGTGTCCGGTGATCGCCTCGCTCGTGTTAGAAATTTGTGAAAGAGTATATTTGTGAAAGTGATAAATAAAAAATATGTTTCAAAACGTTAAGAAATATAGTTAAATGTGATAAAACTGATTTTAAAAAAAGGCGAAATAATAAAAACTATGAAAAAAATAAGTTAACATACTGACGGAAAACTGTATGTTAAGTCAAGAAACTGGAATGACATGGCAGCTTTTGTTGACTGGGCTAGTGGTACTTGAGGAATGCTATTGTTAGGAAAAATCGCTTATTATTGTCAAGGAATCGTGGTCATTGTTAGGAAAATATGCTGACGGTCATTGTTAGGCATGTAACTGAAACTCCGTGTTTAGAGTTAAAGTTAGGTAGAGGCATAATTATGAAGAATCAATATTTAAAAAAAAACGTAAAATGAAGGGAAAATTTAAAATTATAGGCGATCTCGTAACTGATTGGGTCGCGGATCTTGCACTACATTTTTTTAGTGCCACCCTCAACACCATCATCCCTTCATGTCCTATCATCATCATCATACCACACAAAGTTTCAAACCGATTATTATTCGCCGGCGGTGGGCATGTGAGGTGGAGGGGCGGGTAATAGGCAACATGTAAAACGAGTTGGTTGACACAGGTGTGTTATTGTAGTATCGCTAACATCATGTGCCAGGATAGCGGTTCTTGGGGAAAGATTATTGGTCGTGTGTGTTATCGCTACCAACATCATCATGTGTCGGTTAGTAAGGTGTGCTAATATTAAATAGTGACGCTCGCTCTTTCTCATTCAATGTAAAGCAAAACAAAATTCTATATTTCACAATTTTATTAATACATCATATATTACTGTCCGGATGCTGATAATTTTAACCGTCTGGGTTTCCTACACAACCGCCCTCCATTTTGACAAAACCTTGATCAAAGCTGGAATAGGTAATCGGTGACTTTGCTGAAACATCCTGGGCATCCACACTGGCTGCGGAGCTGTCGTCTGATTAACAAGAGTGAGGTCCCCTTGGTTAACAGAAAAGGGCGTGTAGTTGATGTTACCATAAGCGTTTTCGAGACTGCCTTAACGCCATGTGCCCCTCAACACCATCATCCCTTCATGTCCTATCATCATCATGTACCACCCTCAACACCATCATCCCTTCATGTCCTATCATCATCATGTGCCACCCTCAACACCATCATCCCTTCATGTCCTATCATCATCATGTGCCACCCTCAACACTAGCATCATGTGCCACCCTCAACACTAGCATCTTGTGCCTCAACATCACCCTTCATGTCCTATCATCATCATGTGCCACCCTCAACACCATCATCAGCCCTTCAGGTCCTATCATCAAACCACACAAAGTATCAACCAGCGAAATTCTCTCTCTCTCTCTCTGTCTCTCTCACATTCATGGTAAACCAAAACAAAATAAATCACTAAGATTTTACCACCATAACACACAAATTTAGGGTCATATTAAAAAAAGTCGACCTTAAAACCATACAAATCTACTCCCATACTCATAAAAGTTAGACACATCAAACAAATAATTACTTCCAAACTCCAAAAAAGTTAGACCAAATCACGCCTCGATCGTTCTCTAACATTGCCTCGATCGTTCTTTAACATTGCCTCGATCGTTCTTTAACATTGCCTCCAGCGTTCTTTAACATTGCCTCCAGCGTTCTGTAACATTGCCTCCAGCGTTCTGTAACATTGCCTCCAGCGTTCTGTAACATTGCCTCCAGCGTTCTGTAACATTGCCTCGATCGTTCTGTAACATTGCCTCGATCGTTCTTTAACATTACCTCGAGCGTTCTCTAACATTGCCTCCAGCGTTCTCTAACATTCCCTTGCTCGTTCTCTAACATTTTCATTAGTTGGAGTCTTTGTGTTGCCTTCTTAGTGAGATTCTCTACGTGTTTCTTCAGGCTCAATTGTCAGTCTAGTTGTATTCCTAAAAAAATCTACTTCCATACTGATACTAGTTAGACACATCGATCAGATAGTTACATCCAAATCGCAAACATTTTACCCCAGAACACAAAAATTTAGGGTCATACTCAAAAAGTCGACCTTAAAACCATACAAATCTACTCCCATACTCATAAAAGTTAGACACATCAAACAGATAATTACTTCCAAACTCATAAAAGTTAGACACATCAAACAGATAATTACTTCCAAACTCCAAAACCCCCTTCCTATCATCATCATGTGCCACCTCACTCTCTCTCTCTCTCTCTATCGCATATCCAAGCTAACTCAAGTCAAATAAAAATCATCACCAAGCCACACA
This sequence comes from Megaustenia siamemsis, assembly GCA_032433765.1. Lineage (NCBI taxonomy): Eukaryota > Metazoa > Mollusca > Gastropoda > Stylommatophora > Ariophantidae > Megaustenia > Megaustenia siamemsis. The sequence continues at coordinate 5,315,692 of JAVIAB010000106.1, read as the reverse complement.
AATTGACACATCATCACCATGTGCCACCCTCAACACTATCATCATCATCATCATCCACCCTCATCACCCCTTCCTATCATCATCATGTGCCACCCTCAACACTATCATCATGTACCACCCTCATCACTATCATCATCATGCGCCACCCTCAACACCAGCCCTTCATGTCCTATCATCATGTGCCACCCTCAACATCAAACCTTCCGGCTTGGACGGAGGAACTGTTTTCCATCAGTCGAGTAAATGAAACAAACCCCGTTACATATGTGTTGAAAGACGATAAGGGCGATGAGATAGAGGGGTCATTCTACACACCGAAAATTCAAAAGTTGGAGACAAACTCATCATCCCTCCATGTCCTATCATCAAGCCACACAAAGTATCAACCAGCGAAATTCTCTCTCTCTCTCTCTTTCTCTCTCTCTCTCTCTCGCTCTGTCTCTCTCTCACATTCATGATAAACCAAACCAAAATAGGCTCATATTAAAAAAGTCGACCTAAAACCGTAAAATATTCACTACAACACAGACCGCTAGACTGAACAGTACTATGAAAACAAACGTCCGTGAATCAAGCGCGCTTATAACACGAAGTCTCACATCCGACTAGTTTAAATATAATCTGGTAAATAAAAGTTAGGAGGCAAGGGCAGAAACCTAGGAGGTAAGGGCAGAAACCAAAGAGGCAAGGTCAGAAAACAAGGAGGGAAGGGCAGAAACCAAAGAGGCATGGTCAGAAATCTAGGAAGCTGTGTTAGAAAACAAGGAGGCGAGGGCAGAAACCTAGGAGGGAAGGTCAGAAACCTAGGAGGCGAGGTCAGAAACCTAGGAGGCGAGGTCAGAAACCTAGGAGGCGAGGTCAGAAACCTAGGAGGCAAGGTGAGAAAACAAGGAGGGAAGGTCAGAAATCTAAGAGGCGAGGGCAGAAACCAAAGAGGCAAGGTCAGAAATCTAGGAAGCTGTGTTAGAAAACAAGGAGGCGAGGGCAGAAACCAAAGAGGCAAGGTCAAACATTTTCATTATTTGGAGTCTTTGTATTACCTTCTTAGTGAGATTCTCTACGTGTTTCTTCAAAAAGCTACTCTCATTCTCATACTAGTTAGACACATCGAACCGTTCGTTATTTCTAAAGCCAAAAAAAAAAAGTTTGGCCAAATCACTAACAATTTACCCACAGAACAAAATAAATATAGACTCATATTAAAAAGTCGACCTCAAAACCATAAAAATCTACTCCCACACTCATCTAAAAGTTACACCAAAACCGCACGAGATTTGCACCGTGCAAAAACATGCACAAGTTTGACACGCGCACCAGTTTGACACGCGCACCAGTTTGGCACAATGCACATTCGGGCGTAACAATCAGCATTCGTAAGGGGCGTAACAATCAGCATTCGTAAGGGGCGTAACAATCATAAAAGTGATTTTTAAGTAAATTTTTTTTTGGTATGGGGATGTCTATTGGTCAAGAAACTGGAATGACATGGCAGCTTTTGTTGACTGGGCTAGTGGTACTTGAGGAATGCTATTGTTAGGAAAAATCGCTTATTATTGTCAAGGAATCGTGGTCATTGTTAGGAAAATATGCTGACGGTCATTGTTAGGCATGTAACTGAAACTCCGTGTTTAGAGTTAAAGTTAGGTAGAGGCATAATTATGAAAAATCAATATTTAAAAAAAAACGTAAAATGAAGGGAAAATTTAAAATTATAGGCGATCTCGTAACTGATTGGGTCGCGGATCTTGCACTACATTTTTTTAGTGCCACCCTCAACACCATCATCCCTTCATGTCCTATCATCATCATCATACCACACAAAGTTTCAAACCGATTATTATTCGCCGGCGGTGGGCATGTGAGGTGGAGGGGCGGGTAATAGGCAACATGTAAAACGAGTTGGTTGACACAGGTGTGTTATTGTAGTATCGCTAACATCATGTGCCAGGATAGCGGTTCTTGGGGAAAGATTATTGGTCGTGTGTGTTATCGCTACCAACATCATCATGTGTCGGTTAGTAAGGTGTGCTAATATTAAATAGTGACGCTCGCTCTTTCTCATTCAATGTAAAGCAAAACAAAATTCTATATTTCACAATTTTATTAATACATCATATATTACTGTCCGGATGCTGATAATTTTAACCGTCTGGGTTTCCTACACAACCGCCCTCCATTTTGACAAAACCTTGATCAAAGCTGGAATAGGAATCGGTGACTTTGCTGAAACATCCTGGGCATCCACACTGGCTGCCGGAGCTGTCGTCTGATTAACAAGAGTGAGGTCCCCTTGGTTAACAGAAAAGGGCGTGTAGTTGATGTTAGCATAAGTGTTTTCGAGACTGCCTTAACGCCATGTGCCACCCTCAACACCATCATCCCTTCATGTCCTATCATCATCATGTACCACCCTCAACACCATCATCCCTTCATGTCCTATCATCATCATATGCCACCCTCAACACCATCATCCCTTCATGTCCTATCATCATCATGTGCCACCCTCAACACTAGCATCATGTGCCACCCTCAACACTAGCATCTTGTGCCTCAACATCACCCTTCATGTCCTATCATCATCATGTGCCACCCTCAACACCATCATCAGCCCTTCAGGTCCTATCATCAAACCACACAAAGTATCAACCAGCGAAATTCTCTCTCTCTCTCTCTGTCTCTCTCACATTCATGGTAAACCAAAACAAATAAATCACTAAGATTTTACCACCATAACACACAAATTTAGGGTCATATTAAAAAAGTCGACCTTAAAACCATACAAATCTACTCCCATACTCATAAAAGTTAGACACATCAAACAAATAATTACTTCCAAACTCCAAAAAAGTTAGACCAAATCACGCCTCGATCGTTCTCTAACATTGCCTCGATCGTTCTCTAACATTGCCTCGATCGTTCTTTAACATTGCCTCGATCGTTCTTTAACATTGCCTCCAGCGTTCTTTAACATTGCCTCCAGCGTTCTGTAACATTGCCTCCAGCGTTCTGTAACATTGCCTCCAGCGTTCTGTAACATTGCCTCCAGCGTTCTGTAACATTGCCTCGATCGTTCTGTAACATTGCCTCGATCGTTCTTTAACATTACCTCGAGCGTTCTCTAACATTGCCTCCAGCGTTCTCTAACATTCCCTTGCTCGTTCTCTAACATTTTCATTAGTTGGAGTCTTTGTGTTTGCCTTCTTAGTGAGATTCTCTACGTGTTTCTTCAGGCTCAATTGTCAGTCTAGTTGTATTCCTAAAAAAATCTACTTCCATACTGATACTAGTTAGACACATCGATCAGATAGTTACATCCAAATCGCAAACATTTTACCCCAGAACACAAAAATTTAGGGTCATACTCAAAAAGTCGACCTTAAAACCATACAAATCTACTCCCATACTCATAAAAGTTAGACACATCAAACAGATAATTACTTCCAAACTCATAAAAGTTAGACACATCAAACAGATAATTACTTCCAAACTCCAAAACCCCCTTCCTATCATCATCATGTGCCACCCTCACTCTCTCTCTCTCTCTCTATCGCATATCCAAGCTAACTCAAGTCAAATAAAAATCATCACCAAGCCACACAAATTGACACATCATCACCATGTGCCACCCTCAACACTATCATCATCATCATCATCCACCCTCATCACCCCTTCCTATCATCATCATGTGCCACCCTCAACACTATCATCATGTACCACCCTCATCACTATCATCATCATGCGCCACCCTCAACACCAGCCCTTCATGTCCTATCATCATGTGCCACCCTCAACATCAAACCTCCGGCTTGGACGGAGGAACTGTTTTCCATCAGTCGAGTAAATGAAACAAAACCCGTTACATATGTGTTGAAAGACGATAAGGGCGATGAGATAGAGGGGTCATTCTACACACCGAAAATTCAAAAAGTTGGAGACAAACTCATCATCCCTCCATGTCCTATCATCAAGCCACACAAAGTATCAACCAGCGAAATTCTCTCTCTCTCTCTCTCTTTCTCTCTCTCTCTCTCGCTCTGTCTCTCTCTCACATTCATGATAAACCAAACCAAAATAGGCTCATATTAAAAAGTCGACCTAAACCGTAAAATATTCCACTACAACACAGACCGCTAGACTGAACAGTACTATGAAAACAAACGTCCGTGAATCAAGCGCGCTTATAACACGAAGTCTCACATCCGACTAGTTTAAATATAATCTGGTAAATAAAAGTTAGGAGGCAAGGGCAGAAACCTAGGAGGTAAGGGCAGAAACCAAAGAGGCAAGGTCAGAAAACAAGGAGGGAAGGGCAGAAACCAAAGAGGCATGGTCAGAAATCTAGGAAGCTGTGTTAGAAAACAAGGAGGCGAGGGCAGAAACCTAGGAGGGAAGGTCAGAAACCTAGGAGGCGAGGTCAGAAACCTAGGAGGCGAGGTCAGAAACCTAGGAGGCGAGGTCAGAAACCTAGGAGGCAAGGTGAGAAAACAAGGAGGGAAGGTCAGAAATCTAAGAGGCGAGGGCAGAAACCAAAGAGGCAAGGTCAGAAATCTAGGAAGCTGTGTTAGAAAACAAGGAGGCGAGGGCAGAAACCAAAGAGGCAAGGTCAGACATTTTCATTATTTGGAGTCTTTGTATTACCTTCTTAGTGAGATTCTCTACGTGTTTCTTCAAAAAGCTACTCTCATTCTCATACTAGTTAGACACATCGAACCGTTCGTTATTTCTAAAGCCAAAAAAAAAAAAAGTTTGGCCAAATCACTAACAATTTCTGACCATGCCTCCTAGGTTTCTGACCTTCCCTCCTTGTTTTCTAACACAGCTTCCTAGATTTCTGACCTTGCCTCTTTGGTTTTCAGCCTTTGCTTCCTAGTTTTCTGACCTTCCCTCCTTGGTTTCTGACCTCGCCTCCTAGGTTTCTGACCTCGCCTCCTAGGTTTCTGCCCTTGCCTCTTAGATTTCTGACCCTCCCTCCTTGTTTTCTGACCATGCCTCCTAGGTTTCTGACCTTCCCTCGTTGTTTTCTAACACAGCTTCCTAGATTTCTGCCCTCGCCTCCTAGATTTCTGACCATGCCTCCTAGGTTTCTGACCTTCCCTCCTTGTTTTCTAACACAGCTTCCTAGATTTCTGCCCTCGCCTCCTTGTTTTCTAACACAGCTTCCTAGATTTCTGACCATGCCTCCTAGGTTTCTGACCTTCCCTCCTTGTTTTCTAACACAGCTTCCTAGATTTCTGACCTTGTCTCCTAGGTTTCTGCCCTTGCCTCTTTGGTTTCTGCCCTCGCCTCCTAGGTTTCTGCCCTTTTCTCCTAGGTTTCTGCCCTTGTCTCCTAGGTTTCTGCCTTGCCTCTTAGATTTCTGACCTTCCCTCCTTGTTTTCTGACCTTGCCTCTTTGGTTTCTGCCCTTACCTCCTAAGTTTCTGCCCTTGCCTCCTAACTTTTATTTACCGGATTATATTTAAACTAGTCGGATGTGAGACTTCGTGTTATAAGCGCGCTTGATTCACGGACGTTTATATTCATAGTACTGTTCAGTCTAGCGGTCTGTGTTGTAGTGGAATATTTTACGGTTTTAGGTCGACTTTTTAATATGAGCCTATTTTGTTTTGGTTTATCATGAATGTGAGAGAGACAGAGCGGGAGAGAGAGAGAGAGAGTGAGTGAGAGAGAGAGAGAGAGAGAGAGAGAGAGAATTTCGCTGGTTGATACTTTGTGTGGGGTTGATGATAGGACATGCAGGGATGATGAGTTTGTCTCCAACTTTTTGAATTTTCGGTGTGTAGAATGACCCCTCTATCTCATCGCCCTTATCGTCTTTCAACACATATGTAACGGGGTTTGTTTCATTTACTCGACTGATGGAAAACAGTTCCTCCGTCCAAGCCGGAAGGTTTGATGTTGAGGGTGGCACATGATGATGATAGGACATGAAGGTTTGATGATGGTGTTGAGGGTGGCACATGATGATAGGACATGAAGGGCTGGTGTTGGGGGTGGCGCATGATGATGATAGTGTTGAGGGTGGCACATGATGATGATGTGTCAATTTGTGTGGCTTGGTGATGATTTTTATTTGACTTGAGTTAGCTTGGATATGCGATAGAGAGAGAGAGAGAGAGAGAGAGAGAGAGCGAGAGAGTGAGGGTGGCACATGATGATGATAGTGTTGAGGGTGGCCCATGATGATGATGTGTCAATTTGTGTGGCTTGGTGATGATTTTTATTTGACTTGAGTTAGCTTGGATATGCGATAGAGAAAGAGAGAGAGAGAGAGAGAGCGAGAGAGTGAGGGTGGCACATGATGATAGTGTTGAGGGTGGCACATGCTGATGATAGGCCATGAAGGGGTTGATACTTTGTGTGGCTTGATGATGATAGGACATGAAGGGGTGATGGTGTTGAGGGTGGCACATGATGATGATAGGACATGAAGGCAGAGGGGGTAGTTCCATTGTCTATAGATGGCGTTAAGGCAGTCTCGAAAACGCTTATGCTAACATCAACTACACGCCTTTTTTTGTAACCAAGGGGACCTCACTCTTGTTAATCAGACGACAGCTCCGGCAGCCAGTATGGATGCCCAGGATGTTTCAGCAAAAGTCACCGATTACCTATTCCAGCTTTGATCAAGGTTTTGTCAAAATGGAGGGCGGTTGTGTTTTGAAGGCTAATGAAACTTCCTATGCACCCGTGTTTGATAGACATTTAACAAACAGTACCACCAAAACAGGAGGGAGGAAACCCAGACGCTTAAAATTATCAACGACCGGACAGTATATATATATATATGATGTATTAATAAAGTTGTGAAATATAGAATTTTGTTTTGCTTTTCATTGAATGAGAAAGAGCGAGCGTCACTATTTAATATTAGCACACCTTACTACACGACACATGATGATGTTGGTAGCGATAACACACACGACCACTTATATTTTACTATTTTTAACATAAGTCCGTTTTCTTTTCAATCGGGGTTCTACCTGAGTTGGCTAACGGAATTTAAAATACTCTTTCACAAATTTCTAACACACAGCGAGCGACGATCACCGGACACGGATTAGCACCGAGTCTCTATTGAATTTACCTGCGGTTAAGCTCTCAGAAACACAGGAGACCGTTCGACAAAACTAACCTTTCAATGTTATTGCTTGTCAGCATTTTTTTTACATGTTGCCTGGCCTGTCACGTAGTAGACCCGTGTTCGAATCCTGCAGGGAGACTGTTTTTTTTATTTTTTTTTTTTTTATTTTTAATAATTCTGAGTTTACTTTCACAAATACATATTTTTTAAATAATTCTGTTTACTTTCACAAATATACTCTTTTAAAATACTCTTTCATTTTCATCTAACACACGAGCGAGGCGATCACTGGACACGGAGCGCGATCACCGGATTAGCACCGAGTCTCTATTGAATTTACCTGAGTTAAGCTCTCAGTGAACCATTTCGACAAACTGACGAACACCAAAAAAAAATTCCCCCCCAAAAAAAATTCCCCCCAAAAAATTATGAAGTTCGAAAAAATCGCGAATTCGAAAAAAAAATATTTTTTTTTTTTTTTTTTTTGGCACCGTTTTGGTGCAAAGTCGGTGCAAAGTCGGTGCCAAATCTATTGTATTTCGGTGCATGTTATTCCACTTTTCTGTTGAGTTCACAGCCACCTATACTACTAATGTGTGTTTCTGTTCAAGGTGACAGGTGAGGACACGGGCAACTATTTTCTCCAGGAAGCCGCGGTTAGGTAGCACGTTAGATATTTGGTTTATACATTCAGTAAAACTAGACGATCATTTTTCGTTCTCTGATTAGCGGATTGTGGTGTGCTCTTTTGTACCAGGTGGACCAGTGCATCCGTCTTCAGTACGTACTTGGTTGGGACTGCTTCCCTAGCCTTTGGCTTCTCTTGACCTTTCTGGAAGATGGCAGTTGCTTATTATCAGAGTTGATAATACAACTTTATAGTTTCATCATTGAGTGCCGTCTCTGCATCGAAGGTTGGCTACCATGTCGCGCCTTTCCATTCTGTCTCTTACTTTGTTGGTGCAGGTTGTCATAGGCTGACTTGTCCGTCTTCTGATGTTACTTGTTCATGTTAGTCTCGGTCTGCCTCTGCCTCTTTTATCTTGTATTTTCCTTCCAAGATTACTTTTATAGTTTAGAGTTATTTAAAGTCTAATTTGGTAATACCACTTTATAATTTAGAGTTAATAAAGTCTACGCTGGTAATTCAAAAATATAGTTTAGAGTTATTTAAAGTCTAATTTGGTAATACAACTTTATAATTTAGCGTTATATAAAGTCTACGCTGGTAATTCAAAATATAGTTTATAATTATTTAAAGTCTGAGTTGATTATACAACATTATAGTTTAGAGTTATTTAAAGTCTGAGTTGGTAATAAAACTGTATAGTTTAGAGTTACATAGTCTGAGTTGGTAATAAAACTGTTTAGTTTAGAGTTACATAGTCTGAGTTAATTATACAACATTATAGTTTAGAGTTATTTAGAGTCTAATTTGGTAATACAACTTTTAATTTAGAGTTACTTAAAATCTACGTTGGCAATTCAAATGTATAGTTTAGAGTTCTTTAAAGTTTGACTTGGTAATGCCAACTTTAAAATTTAGTGTTTCTTAAGGTCATAGCTAGTAACGTAATTTGATGGTTTAGAGACGTCGACTATAGAGAATAATGAAGTCTTTAGTTCCAATCAAAAACCTTGAGACATGTCTAGTTTCTCGTGTCGTTTGCCATGGAAAATAAGTAAATAATAATCACACAGATAAATAGATCAACAGCTACTATTGCTGTAGTTATAACGTTTCCTTTGGGGTCCGCTCATCGTTTCCTACTGTTTGGGGAAATAAAGACAGAATGCACAGTGCTGTCGCTGTGTGGTGCTCTAATCTTAGTGTTTATTACATCCTCGAAAAGCAAAAAGTCGGACTTGCGGAAGTTGTGGACAAACACAAGAAGAGGAAAGAGAAAATAACTAGGTAGCTCCGACATGGTTCATGGACATACTGGTCTATTAGCACAGCGATGAGTGGAAGGGTTGAGGTTCAAATCTCACAGTTTGACCTTTTGTTGTTATTAAATGTGATAGTCTTATTTCCCAGATATTATTTACTTGCTCTGACCTCGTAGTTTCCCCACACTTCATTATCTTCATTATAAAAGAAAATGCTTAATCTTGACTGGAACCCACGGGGTAAGAGAAAATGAGAATGTCACGGGCGTGTAATCTCAAGGTGTAGTTGAGAAGGTTGTAACATCAGGGACCTACATATGCACATTTCTTAAAGTAGAACCAGAAGCTGAGACAAGAATGTACATGGAGAGATCTTATTTGTTCAACTAATAATAGATTGCGCTTCGTTGTGTTTAACACCTAAAGTCCAGCACATTTGTCGTCGACACACATTTGTTTGTGACTTCTCCAGCCTTAGTGTAGAGCTTGGTAGATAACACTGACACTTTTGTCTACAAAATTAAATGTACGGGATGTACAATGAGTGTACTGATAATGTTGGTGGCTGTTTGCTTGCAGTTGAGGCAAATTTGTGTTTGATGTCCACATATACAGATTATATATAATTAAATTAACATACGCATATTCGTTTATATCTGTAACGTGTGGCCACGTTTATTGATTGGAGTGCCACGTTTATTGATTGGAGTATGTGCTAGAGATAGGATAATGATTGACATCACTGTCTCATAAGGCACTGGACCATGGTGCCACTTGAGATGTTTACAGAATAACGCCTGCTGTAACAATGCAAGCGAAAGGCACATTCATCAGCAGACACTGTATGGAAAAGCTGTGTCTGACCTCTCATGTTTCTCTTGTCTTGTTTCTTCAACTAAGCGAGCCATGTCTTTATCTACACAGATTGCACTTGCTGTAATATGAATATTTTGTTGTGTTTTTCTCCTTTAAAAATAATAACAACGATAACAGCAATTTGTTCAAAATGTTATTTAATTTATGTTGTGTTTTATGCTCTTTAGGGGATACATGCAGCAATGGCATCAGATGAGATGAGCACGTCGTCTGGTAGTGATAACGATGGTCTAAACCAAGTAAAAAGATTACAGACTAATAGCAGATTCATCGTTACATATGACAACTGGTAATTGACACATTTATATTAGAATCTAAGCAAATCTCGAAGATTCTTATACCATCAACCGAGTAGACCTATATCTGCTATATTTCTCCAACTTTAGGTATTTGTGTAAACTGTTTTTTTAAATATTATATCCCCTTGCCACATGGTTCATAGCAAACTGAATGTATTCTCTCACATTGTTTCCCAATTTTCATGGCTTCTGGGAGTGCGATGTAGATGTCACTGGGAAAACAAATTGAGATGTGTAAATAAGGGAAGAAAGGAACGTGGTGATGGTTGTGATGATTGTCATGGCTGTGATGGTTGTGATGTTGTCTTGGTTGTGATGGTTGCGCTGTGTGTGTTATGTGGTACATTTTAATAGAAGAGTAGAGAGAAGATAGGTCGAAGACTATTTAAAAAATGGCGGGTGTACTAACAAAGGTAGGAAGCGAGTGCAGATGTTGATGTCTTGAGGTCAATAAAGAAGTTTGTTGTTAGGAACATTATCACTGCACATCGAATGAACACATGTGTGTTCCTATATCTCCCTGGGAAGAATCCGATGAGAATTCTGGCCCACATAGACGATCCATGGTGTGGGGAGGTGTCACGTAAGCAAGTAGCTTCGATTAGTACCGAAGGGAAGTAAACTAGCGCTGAGGAAAATAACAGAAGTGACAGTTCTTTGTACTCATTGTCTCTTTCCTTGGTAACAGAATAATCAATGTCGGGCTACACAGTCAATGATAAAGGGTTGCAGCTCGACAAAGTAGTCACAAGTCGGCACGCATTGTGGGGCAACAACACAACTCCTTACTTCGTCTCACTTGTAAACATGCTTCATACATTTCTATTTCCACGACCAACCGCAAGCACATCTTTGTCATCTCATTTTCTGCATTACATACTTTTTGTGATTGGTTCTGCATATTCTGAGTACCTGTCCTTGCCAGCTCCTTCGTCTGTCTGTTATCTCTAACTATCTGACCTCGCCAACTCCTTCGTCTGTCTGTTATCTCTAACTATCTGACCTCGCCAACTCCTTCGTCTGTCTGTTATCTCTAACTATCTGACCTCGCCAACTCCTTCGTCTGTCTGTTATCTCTAACTATCTGACCTCGCCAACTCCTTCGTCTGTCTGTTATCTCTAACTATCTGACCTCGCCAACTCCTTCGTCTGTCTGTTATCTCTAACTATCTGACCTCGCCAACTCCTTCGTCTGTCTGTTATCTCTAACTATCTGACCTCGCCAACTCCTTCGTCTGTCTGTTATCTCTAACTATCTGACCTCGCCAACTCCTTCCTCTGTCTGTTATCTCTAAGTATCTGACCTAGCCAACTCCTTCGTCTGTCTGTTATCTCTAAGTACCTGACCTAGCCAACTCCTTCGTCTGTCTGTTATCTCTAAGTACCTGACCTAGCCAACTCCTTCGTCTGTCTGTTATCTCTAAGTACCTGACCTAGCCAACTCCTTCGTCTGTCTGTTATCTCTAAGTATCTGACCTAGCCAACTCCTTCGTCTGTCTGTTATCTCTAAGTATCTGACCTAGCCAACTCCTTCGTCTGTCTGTTATCTCTAAGTACCTGACCTAGCCAACTCCTTCCTCTGTCTGTTATCTCTAAGTACCTGACCTAGCCAACTCCTTCGTCTGTCTGTTATCTCTAAGTACCTGACCTAGCCAACTCCTTCCTCTGTCTGTTATCTCTAAGTACCTGACCTAGCCAACTCCTTCGTCTGTCTGTTATCTCTAAGTATCTGACCTAGCCAACTCCTTCGTCTGTCTGTTATCTCTAAGTACCTGACCTAGCCAACTCCTTCGTCTGTCTGTTATCTCTAAGTACCTGACCTAGCCAGCTCCTTCGTCTGTCTGTTATCTCTAAGTACCTGACCTAGCCAGCTCTTTCGTCTGTCTGTTATCTCTAAGTACCTGGCTTAGCCAACTCCTTCGTCTGTCTGTTATCTCTAAGTACCTGACTTAGCCAACTCCTTCGTCTGTCTGTTATCTCTAAGTATCTGACCTAGCCAACTCCTTCGTCTGTCTGTTATCTCTAAGTACCTGACTTAGCCAGCTCCTTCGTCTGTCTGTTATCTCTAAGAACCTGGCTTAGCCAACTCCTTCGTCTGTCTGTTATCTCTAAGTACCTGACTTAGCCAACTCCTTCGTCTGTCTGTTATCTCTAAGTATCTGACCTAGCCAACTCCTTCGCCTGTCTGTTATCTCTAAGTACCTGACTTAGCCAGCTCCTTCGTCTGTCTGTTATCTCTAAGTATCTGACCTAGCCAACTCCTTCGTCTGTCTGTTATCTCTAAGTATCTGACCTAGCCAACTCCTTCGACTGTCTGTTATCTCTAAGTATCTGACCTAGCCAACTCCTTCGTCTGTCTGTTACCTCTATGTATCTGACCTCGCCAACTCCTTCGTCTGTCTGTTATCTCTAAGTACCTGACCTAGCCAACTCCTTCGTCTGTCTGTTATCTCTAAGTATCTGACCTAGCCAACTCCTTCGTCTGTCTGTTATCTATAAGTACATGATCTAGCCAACTCCTTCGTCTGTCTGTTATCTCTAAGTATCTGACCTAGCCAACTCCTTCGTCTGTCTGTTATCTCTAAGTACCTGACTTAGCCAGCTCGTTCGTCTGTCTGTTATCTCTAAGTATCTGACCTAGCCAACTCCGTCGTCTGTCTGTTATCTCTAAGTATCTGACCTAGCCAACTCCTTCGTCTGTCTGTTATCTCTAAGTATCTGACCTAGCCAACTCCTTCGTCTGTCTGTTAGCTCTATGTATCTGACCTCGCCAACTCCTTCGTCTGTCTGTTATCTCTAAGTATCTGACCTAGCCAACTCCTTCGTCTGTCTGTTACCTCTATGTATCTGACCTCGCCAACTCCTTCGTCTGTCTGTTATCTCTAAGTACCTGACCTAGCCAACTCCTTCGTCTGTCTGTTATCTCTAAGTATCTGACCTAGCCAACTCCTTCGTCTGTCTGTTATCTCTAAGTACCTGACTTAGCCAACTCCTTCGTCTGTCTGTTATCTCTAAGTACCTGACTTAGCCAGCTCCTTCGTCTGTTTGTTATCTCTAAGTACCTGACTTAGCCAACTCCTTCGTCTGTCTGTTATCTCTAAGTACCTGACTTAGCCAGCTCCTTCGTCTGTTTGTTATCTCTAAGTACCTGACTTAGCCAGCTCCTTCGTCTGTCTGTTATCTCTAAGTACCTGACTTAGCCAGCTCCTTCGTCTGTCTGTTATCTCTAAGTACCTGACCTAGCCAGCTCCTTCGTCTGTCTCTTATCTCTAAGTATCTGACCTAGCCAACTCCTTTGTCTGTCTGTTATCACTAAGTACCTGACCTAGCCAACTCCTTCGTCTGTTTGTTATCTCTAAGTACCTGACCTAGCCAACTCCTTCGTCTGTCTGTTATCTCTAAGTACCTGACCTAGCCAACTCCTTCGTCTGTCTGTTATCTCTAAGTACCTGACCCAGCCAACTCCTTCGTCTGTCTGTTATCTCTAAGTACCTGACCTAGCCAACTCCTTCGTCTGTCTGTTATCTCTAAGTACCTGACCTAGCCAACTCCTTCGTCTGTCTGTTATCTCTAAGTACCTGACCTAGCCAACTCCTTCGTCTGTCTGTTATCTCTAAGTACCTGACCTAGCCAACTCCTTCGTCTGTCTGTTATCTCTAAGTACCTGACCTAGCCAACTCCTTCGTCTGTCTGTTATCTATAAGTACCTGGCCTAGCCAACTCCTTCGTCTGTCTGTTATCTATAAGTACATGATCTAGCCAACTCCTTCGTCTGTCTGTTATCTCTAAGTACCTGACCTAGCCAACTCATTCTGACTCTTATATCTGAGTACTTGACCCAGCCAACTCCTTCTTCTGCCTGCTATCTCTGAATACCTGTCCTAGTCGACTCCTTCGTCTGTCTGTTATTTCTGAGTACCTGACCTAACCAACCCATTGTGACTCTCATCTTTGAGTACTTGACTCAGCCAACTCCTTCTTTTCCTGTTATCTCTGAGTACCTGACCTAGCCAATTCCTTCGTCTGCCTATTATTTCGAAGTACCTGACTTAGCATGGGAGGCGCGATAGCTCAGTGGTTAGTGAACTGGACTACCACGGACAAGGGGTAGGGTTCGATCCCAACCGACGGCTTCCGGGTTCACCCAGCCTTAAATGGGTACCGGATTTTTTTCTGGGAAAGTAAAGCAGCACGGGCGTAATACTGACCACATTACCACAAAAAATCATGTGCTGAAGGTCTGTAAAATATAGGGTCATTAACACCATATTTCCCTATACGCCAATTGGCATGACGGGGTACTTTACTTTTTTTTACCTGACTTAGCCAACTCCTTCTTCTACATGTTATCTTTGAGTATCTGATCTAAACAACCACTTCATCTGTCTTTTATATCTGAGTGCATATATTCGTCTTCGTACCATCCTTTTATAAGTTATTATTATTTTTTTTAATTTCTTGATTTCTCTTGTCAAAATGTTGTGAGAATATTCCCCAGTCGCGATGTTACTTTCTTCTGTTGTCCAGATTCCAGATCACAACGGTCTTTCTTTGTTCCCGGGCCTCCAACATGAACTGAAAGTACACAGCTGCTGTCAACTATTCTGATTATTGTTGTTATAATGTACCTCCAGCAACTTGATTAGACTGGTAACATGCATAAGAACAAAATGTATTGTTTCGTTTATATATTTAGTGACTTCTCTAACTGGCTAGTCCCGGTGTGACAAAGCTTCCCATGTGTGTCTTTGCTGCTACATGCTTCTTTTATTTAAATATTTTGATCGCTGTTAGATTCATTAAGACCAAGACCTCTGTTTCTTGGTGTCTATATTCACTCCGAGGTGTTTACTATTTTATGCAAAAAGTAAAGTGATCCATGTGTCATGTCGTAGAGCAGGGAAGTAAAACGTCATCTGCCAGGCCACAGTATCGTGGAGGTGAGGGTGCCAGTTCTCCTCCTGGCTGTTATTACGCCCCCCTCCCCTCTCCAACTCAGTGAGTCAGACACTTATTTTCCTATCATCTTGGTCATATGGAGAGCCTGAACCTGTTTTTGAACTCACGTTGACACTCTTGCCAAGCCAGCACATTAGCACTATACTTCTGATACTCTCTCTCCCTCCTTAAATGTCTTGTTACGTGTGGGGTAAAACAGCGTATTCCAAATCTTCCATAAATGAAGATTTCATTGAAATGAACATTTGCTCTTCTGTTGTCATCTGCTGCTATTATGTTTCTTAGTGTTTCTAATATTTCATTAATCAATCTTTTTTTTTAATGTGTTAAAACTTGTTTAAAAGTTGTTAAAACTATTTAAGTGTTCTTGTAGGTCTAATATTTCTCCTTCTGTTAGTACCTGATCATCTTATTTAAGTGTTCTTGTAGGTGATCGTTGCCTGTATTTTTCAGGACCACGTCGACCATGTGATAAAATCCTGCAAAGAATTAGCAGCCTTGAAGGTCATGGCATCTGTCAACATCGAGCAGAGGCTACTTACTCTTCTGTTCCAGGGACTAGCCCTCGTACCAATCAAGTATGCCCTGGCAATTCTTACTGTCGGTACGACGCAAATTGACAGGCTGGAGAAAATACAGAATTAAGCCATGCCTATTATCTTGGTGTGTACGAGGGACACTCTCTGTGTAGCAATGAAGTATCGTCTGGACTTTCCAACCATGGATGGCAGGATCAAGATCTGGAGGGCTCGAGCATACCTGAAGATAAGTGCAGATAAAGAGCATCCATTGCACCACGAGCTCAACACAGGGAAAGGTGTCAGGCTAAAAAGAGACAAATCATAGGTGGGCCGAGCAGAAGATGTCATCAAAAAGGTCTGTGATCATACCAGTATAAGCGCTAGTGCGGAGTGGATACCGGTGCCCATGTCATTCAGAGGGACATTCTCGTGAATTAATACACTCGGCAGGAAACGTAGGGAGCAGATCTCAGTCGTGGTCAATGCGGAGATGCAGTCATCAATACAGACGGGTCTGTAATACGACACCTTAAGGAGTGCATGGTAATTTACAGCACGCTCGGCAGGCAGAATAGTCAAAGAAGACAATGGTACATACGTTATGACCACGAGTAATATGACGATGGAGGTGATGGCAGTGACCATGGCATACAAATGGTTAGAGTCACTAGACTACACCCACGCATGTATACTGAGTGATTCGATGAGCATGATAAAAAATAGTGGAGGCGGACTCTGTACGCATGCAATGGTTAGAGTCATTGCAGAAGTCAAAAATACGTAAGGTCACCTTTGTCTTCGTCCCAGGACAAGCGGTAGTACGGGGAAGGGAAAGAACGGACAGGTTGGCTAGCTGCGCTGTCGCCGAGGAGGTTCACCCAATGGATCGGGCGGACTTTTTATGGGAAAGGACAAGAACTTGATGTTTAAGTCGCACTTACGTTGTTTAACTCAAATTAAAAGCGTAGTTTGTCTCCGACAACAGTCCGCTCTCATGTCCACGGACCTGAATGTTTTGTTAACTGCGACATAAATAACAAAGTTACCAACGGTGTTGATGGCTATCAAAGTGTTTTGAAACAAATCTAACAAAATCCTTAGGGACCCGTCATTGAGTGTTGGGATCCTGTTGACGTATGTAATGATGAACCCAAAACCGCTACACGCGATGTACAAGATGCAGATATTGAGTAAAGTCTTGGTTGTTCTGGAGACTTGTTTCTGGGAAGATTGTTGGTTTTTTGTTGAGGCTCCACCTGATGTGAGTTGTCTGCGCTTGTTGGTGATCAGTGTGACCTTCGCCCCAATCACAACGGAACCCACAGAAACAAGAACGATGGGAATCACCCCAGTCATGTAGTTAAGGAAATCTATAAATAGTTGGTACCGTCCACTTCTGACGTCATGGTGATACCGTTCTGTATTATAAAACAGACCCAATGAAACGCCTCGGACGACGACTTGTTTAAACTCGAGACAAACAATATAATCGTAAATGAAAGCAACAATAAATATAAGGGTGAGACCAGCTAACACACAAGCAGTTCGTACTGGAGTCACAACTCTGGTGAATGTTAGCGGAGTGAATATCGCTAGTAATCGTTCTCCTGTAATAAGTACTGGGATCAACATGGAGCAATGGACGCCTATAAAATAAAACATTGTGAACACCAGGTAGAAGATGTAAGCGATGTAGTTGACGGTCTGAGAGAACTGGAAAACCCTGGGTACACTGACAAATAAAATAGTTTGTGGAACGTTGTTGAGACCGACCAAGAACATTAAATCTGAGGCCCCCAGTCCGGCCATTAAAACGCTCGACGCTTTGAGGAATCCTCGTTTTGAGATGACGACAAGGCTGGTGATGTTTGCTGAGATACCGATGGCGCTGATACAAGGGAATATGACAAGGTAGAAAGCCCATCTTGTCTTCGTGAGACTTTCAGCATCAACAATTGCAGAAATCTTAGACGAGGCAACTTGTGTCACCCATTGAGTTGTGTTCGACATATTCAACTTTCTATAGTTCTAGACTTGGAACACACAAAAAGAAGTGCAGACCAACATCGAGTGCCTTGTTGATCTGTGACCAAAACAGTAGAAGATAACTCTGTTTTTTATTTATTTATTTTTTTTTTTGGTGTGTGCAAGAAGGGAAAAAAATAGCTAACAATCACATTTGATAAGGAATCTGCTTAAGAAGGTGTCATGGCGTGTTCATAGAGGTCGACATCGATTTGAGTTATCGACAGAAAGAGCAGAAGACAAATGTCATATTTGTCGATTAATTTGTAGATGTTCATGAGTTTCGTCTTATCTCCCCTCTTTTCTTTTCACTCATGACATAAAAAGCAACAGAATAGAGGCATTGTGAACCGCCATATTGGATGGCCTAATAGCATTTACATACACAACGTGCCCATTGTGGGGAGTGACGTCAGAAAGTTCTAGAAACTTGACATAGAACTCGTCATTGCCCCGATCAATTATGTAGACCAGCAAGCAGGGGCGTAGACAGGAGACGTTCACTAAATCCTTCTACCGCGTAACAAAATGTAAATCAAAAATTATTATAAATTCTACTTTAAAAAAAAAAAAACAGGCTTAGGAACAAAGTACAACAAAATAAATTAGAAATTGTCGAAGACAAGTAAAGTCTTTTTCATTTGATTGAGATTGTGTATCCAAGTTTCTGGGTGTGAATATGCTCTTCGCCTACAGCTGTTGTCTACCATAAACAAGAGCTCCGCGTATGCCATTGTTGCTGTCAGCAAATCGATTGCTGAATAAATAGATCATTTCATACGCAGGGTGGGGCGACGGCGGCGGGGCAAATATTACTTTATGTTTACGTTTGTTTACGTTTGTCAAACTTCCATTTATGTGATTTTCTTTAGTCCCTCAAATGAACGTGTTTGTTTTGACCTCAGGAAAGTTTCCCTCTCTACGAATGTTGGTTTGTTTGAGTGAATGGTTACTGCTGTAAAAAGCACAATCCATACGTAGCCATCTACGGATTTACAAATGGCTATGATCAAATTAATTAACGCGGGAATTCCCCAAAGGTAAAGACAGTTCACTTAGAATATCAAAGCACTAATGTCACCACACAATATATAAAGGGACATAATTGTAGCTACAAAATAATCTTTTTTTTTGTCCTCAGGCAAGCGACAGCAGAACTAACACTACAAAGCACCGACTTCTGACGATCAGCAGGAACATTTATACGCCGCCATCTTGTTTGAGAGACACTGTAAGACAATCTTGTAAAAGCCCAAAGACAACTGTGAGATCTCCTTAAACAATAAAGTGAGCTGACTACAAATGTTCTGTTTTTGATTATCAAGATGAAGGAATGTATGAGGGTTGAGTCAGTAAATCTTTGTCTCACTTCGTTGTTTCTTGTCAAGGAAAGATCACGATTTGAGAAATGATGAGTAAATGAAGTGACAAAAGTTTCACTCTTTACCACTTCTATGTCATCACATAACGGTAATATTGATTGGTTCCCTCAATTTGTCTGGGATAATATTGATGGTTCACACCTCCACACGTGACAAGATTGCTCATCGTCACGAGACCTACCACCCCCTGGGATAGACAAACTCACAAATATCGATCACAGTAGGGCACATTATTTCTAAAACTGTCACCTCTCTGTGTACTTTATTTCTAAAACTGTCACCTCTTTGTGTACTTTATTTCTAAAACTGTCACCTGTTTGTGTACTTTATTTCTAAAACTGTCAGCTCTCTGTGTACTTTATTTCTAAAACTCTCACCTCTCTGTGTACTTTATTTCTAAAACTGTCACCTCTTTGTGTACTTTATTTCTAAAACTCTCACCTCTCTGTGTACTTTATTTCTAAAACTCTCACCTCTCTGTGTACTTTATTTCTAAAACTCTCACCCCTCTGTGTACTTTATTTATAAAACTGGCATCTCTCTGTGTACTTTATTTCTAAAACTGTCACCTCTCTGTGTACTTTATTTCTAAAACTGTCACCTGTTTGTGTACTTTATTTCTAAAACTGTCATCTCTCTGTGTACTTTATTTCTAAAACTCTCACCTCTCTGTGTACTTTATTTCTAAAACTCTCAAGTCTCTGTGTACTTTATTTCTAAAACTGTCACCTCTCTGTGTACTTTATTTATAAAACTCTCACCTCTCTGTGTACTTTATTTCTAAAACTCTCACCTCTCTGTGTACTTTATTTCTAAAACTCTCACCTCTCTGTGTACTTTATTTATAAAACTGTCACCTCTCTGTGTACTTTATGTGTAAAAACTGTCACCTTTCTGTGTACTTTATTTCTAAAACTCTCACCTCTCTGTGTACTTTATTTCTAAAACTCTCAAGTCTCTGTGTACTTTATTTCTAAAACTGTTACCTCTCTGCGTACTTTATTTCTAAAACTGTCACCTTTCTGTGTACATTATTTCTAAAACTCTCACCTCTCTGTGTACTTTATTTATAAAACTCTCACCTCTCTGTGTACTTTATTTATAAAACTCTCACCTCTCTGTGTACTTTATTTATAAAACTCTCACCTCTCTGTGTACTTTATTTCTAAAACTGTCATCTCTCTGTGTACTTTATTTATAAAACTCTCACCTCTCTGTGTACTTTATTTCCAAAACTGTCATCTCTCTGTGTACTTTATTTATAAAACTGTCACCTCTCTGTGTACTTTATTTCTAAAACTGTCATCTCTCTGTGTACTTTATTTCTAAAACTGTCACATCTCTGTGTACTTTATTTCTAAAACTGTCATCTCTCTGTGTACTTTATTTCTAAAACTGTCACCTCTTTGTGTACTTTATTTCTAAAACTGGCATCTCTCTGTGTACTTTATTTATAAAACTCTCACCTCTCTGTGTAGTTTATTTCTAAAACTGTTACTTCTCTGTGTACTTTATTTCTAAAACTGTCACCTCTCTGTGTACTTTATTTCTAAAACTCTCACCTTTCTGTGTGCTTTATTTATAAAACTCTCACCTCTCTGTGTACTTTATTTATAAAACTGTCACCTCTCTGTGTACTTTATGTGTAAAAACTGTCACCTTTCTGTGTACTTTATTTCTAAAACTCTCACCTCTCTGTGTACATTATTTATTAAACTCTCAAGTCTCTGTGTACTTTATTTCTAAAACTGTTACCTCTCTGTGTACTTTATTTCTAAAACTGTTACCTTTCTGTGTACATTATTTCTAAAACTCTCACCTCTCTGTGTACTTTATTTATAAAACTCTCACCTCTCTGTGTACTTTATTTATAAAACTCTCACCTCTCTGTGTACGTTATTTATAAAACTCTCACCTCTCTGTGTACTTTATTTATAAAACTGTCATCTCTCTGTGTACTTTATTTATAAAACTCTCACCTCTCTGTGTACTTTATTTCCAAAACTGTCATCTCTCTGTGTACTTTATTTATAAAACTGTCACCTCTCTGTGTACTTTATTTCTAAAACTGTCATCTCTCTGTGTACTTTATTTCTAAAACTGTCACCTCTCTGTGTACTTTATTTCTAAAACTGTCATCTCTCTGTGTACTTTATTTCTAAAACTGTCACCTCTTTGTGTACTTTATTTCTAAAACTGCCATCTCTCTGTGTACTTTATTTATAAAACTCACACCTCTCTGTGTAGTTTATTTCTAAAACTGTTACTTCTCTGTGTACTTTATTTCTAAAACTGTCACCTCTCTGTGTACTTTATTTCTAAAACTCTCACCTCTCTGTGTACTTTATTTATAAAGCTGTCACCTCTCTGTGTACTTTATTTCTAAAACTGTCACCTCTCTGTGTACTTTATTTCTAAAACTGTCATCTCTCTGTGTACTTTATTTATAAAACTCTCACCTCTCTGTGTACTTTATTTCTAAAACTCTCACCTCTCTGTGTACTTTACTTCTAAAAACTGGCATCTCTCTGTGTACTTTATTTCTAAAACTGTCACCTCTCTGTGTACTTTATTTCTACAAATTGTCACCTCTCTGTGTACTTTATTTCTAAAACTGTCATCTCTCTGTGTACTTTATTTCTAAAACTCTCACCTCTCTGTGTACTTTATTTCTAAAACTGTCATCTCTCTGTGTACTTTATTTCTAAAACTCTCACCTCTCTGTGTACTTTATTTCTAAAAACGGGCATCTCTCTGTGTACTTTATTTCTAAAAACTGTCACCTCTCTGTGTACTTTATTTCTACAAATTGTCACCTCTCTGTGTACTTTATTTCTAAAACTGTCATCTCTCTGTGTACTTTATTTCTAAAACTCTCACCTCTCTGTGTACTTTACTTCTAAAAACTGGCATCTCTCTGTGTGCTTTATTTCTAAAACTGTCACCTCTCTGTGTACTTTATTTCTACAAATTGTCACCTCTCTGTGTACTTTATTTCTAAAACTGGCATCTCTATTTGTACTTTATTTCTAAAACTCTCACCTCTCTGTGTACTTTATTTATAAAACTCTCACCTCTCTGTGTACTTTATTTATAAAACTGGCATCTCTCTGTGTACTTTATTTCTACAAATTGTCACCTCTCTGTGTACTTTATTTCTAAAACTGGCATCTCTCTTTGTACTTTATTTATAAAACTCTCGCCTCTCTGTGTACTTTATTTATAAAACTCTCACCTCTCTGTGTACTTTATTTCTAAAACTGGCATCTCTCTGTGTAACTTTATTTCTAAAACTCTCACCTCTCTGTGTACTTTATTTCTAAAACTCTCACCTCTCTGTGTACTTTATTTCTAAAACTCTCACCTCTCTGTGTACTTTATTTATAAAACTGGCATCTCTCTGTGTACTTTATTTCTAAAACTCTCACCTCTCTGTGTACTTTATTTCTAAAACTCTCACCTCTCTGTGTACTTTATTTCTAAAACTGTCACCTTTCTGTGTACTTTATTTCTAAAACTCTCACCTCTCTGTGTACTTTATTTCTAAATCTGTCATTTCTCTGTGTACTTTATTTCTAAAACTGTCATTTCTCTGTGTACTTTATTTCTAAAACTCTCACCTCTCTGTGTACTTTATTTCTAAAACTGTCAGCTCTCTGTGTACTTTATTTCTAAAACTCTCACCTCTCTGTGTACTTTATTTATAAAACTGTCATCTCTCTGTGTACTTTATTTCTAAAACTGTCAGCTCTCTGTGTACTTTATTTCTAAAACTGTCACCTCTCAGTGTACTTTATTTCTAAAACTGCCATCTCTCTGTGTACTTTATTTATAAAATTGTCACCTCTCTGTGTACTTTATTTCTAAAACTGTCATCTCTCTGTGTACTTTATTTCTAAAACTGTCACCTCTCTGTGTACTTTATTTCTACAAATTGTCACCTCTCTGTGTACTTTATTTATAAAACTGTCATCTCTCTGTGTACTTTATTTCTACAAATTGTCACCTCTCTGTGTACTTTATTTCTAAAACTGTCATCTCTCTGTGCACTTTATTTATAAAACTCTCACCTCTCTGTGTACTTTATTTATAAAACTCTCTCCTCTCTGTATACTTTATTTATAAAACTCTCACCTCTCTGTGTACTTTATTTCTAAAACTGCCATCTCTCTGTGTACTTTATTTTTAAAACTGTCACCTCTCTGTGTACTTTATTTCTACAAATTGTCACCTCTCTGTGTACTTTATTTCTAAAACTGGCATCTCTCTGTGTACTTTATTTCTAAAACTCTCACCTCTCTGTGTACTTTATTTCTAAAACTCTCACCTCTCTGTGTACTTTATTTCTAAAACTCTCACCTCTCTGTGTACTTTATTTATAAAACTCTCACCTCTCTGTGTACTTTATTTCTAAAACTCTCACCTCTCTGTGTACTTTATTTCTAAAACTCTCACCTCTCTGTGTACTTTATTTCTACAAATTGTCACCTCTCTGTGTACTTTATTTATAAAACTCTCGCCTCTCTGTGTACTTTATTTCTAAAACTCTCACCTCTCTGTGTACTTTATTTCTAAACCTCTCACCTCTCTGTGTACTTTATTTCTAAAACTGTCACCTCTCTGTGTACTTTATTTCTAAAACTCTCACCTCTCTGTGTACTTTATTTCTAAAACTCTCACCTCTCTGTGTACTTTATTTCTAAAACTCTCACCTCTCTGTGTACTTTATTTCTAAAACTCTCACCTCTCTGTGTACTTTATTTCTAAAACTCTCGCCTCTCTGTGTACTTTATTTCTAAAACTCTCACCTCTCTGTGTACTTTATTTCTAAAACTCTCACCTCTCTGTGTACTTTATTTCTAAAACTGTCACCTCTCTTTGTACTTTACTTCTAAAAACTGTCACCTCTCTGTGTACTTTATTTCTACAAATTGTCACCTCTCTGTGTACTTTACTTCTAAAAACTGTCACCTCTCTGTGTATTTTACTTCTAAAAACTGTCACCTCTCTGTGTATTTTACTTCTAAAAACTGTCACCTATCTGTGTATTTTACTTCTAAAAACTGTCACCTCTCTGTGTACATTATTTCTAAAACTTGTCACCTCTCTGTGTATTTTACTTGTAAAAACTGTCACCTCTCTATGTACTTTATTGCTAAAATTGTCACCTCTCTGTGTACTTTACTTGTAAAAACTGTCACTTTTCTGTGCACTTTATTTCTAAAATTATTCTATATTTCTATTTCTATCTGACCTCATAAACTCCTTCCGTATCCAAGTAATTACAGACACAGGCAGCGATTACAGACCCATAGTAACTATCATGGATAATAAGACCCTCAAACAAAGTAGAAGACAAGATGGAATTTCAAGAAAGCTATGATTGAAAACAAAACATAGAAATCACTGACCAACTACGACAAACTTAGATGATAATGATGTGGAAGAATTCATTGAAACTTGTACACAAATTATTCTCAGTGCTGTAAAGGATACCTGAACAAATACTTCAATAGCAACGACGGTCTTGTACCACTAAACAAATACATCAATAGAATACAGCGACGGTCATGTGCCACTGAACAAACACATCAATAGAATACAACGACGGTCATATACCACTGAACAACTACATCAATAGAATACAGCGACGGTCATATACCACTGAACAACTACATCAATAGAATACAGCGACGGTCATATACCACTGAACAACTACATCAATAGAATACAGCGACGGCCATGTGCCACTGAACAAAAACATCAATAGAATACAACGACAGTCATACACCTCTAAACAAATACATTAATAGAATACAGCGACGGTCATGTGCCACTGAACAAACACATCAATAGAATACAGCGACGGTCATATACCACTGAACAACTACATCAATAGAATACAACGACGGTCATATACCACTGAACAACTACATCAATAGAATACAACGACGGTCATATACCACTTAACAACTACATCAATAGAATACAGCGTCGGTCACGTGCCACTGAACAAACACATCAATAGAATACAAGGACAGTCATATACCACTGAACAACTACATCAATAGAATACAGCGACGGCCATGTGCCACTGAACAAACACATCAATAGAATACAACGACGGTCATATACCACTGAACAACTACATCAATAGAATACAGCGACGGCCATGTGCCACTGAACAAAAACATCAATAGAATACAACGACAGTCATACACCTCTAAACAAATACATTAATAGAATACAGCGACGGTCATGTGCCACTGAACAAACACATCAATAGAATACAGCGACGGTCATATACCACTAAACAAATACATCAATAGAATACAACGACGGTCAAACACCACTAAACAAATACATCAATAGAATACAACGACGGTCATACACCACTAATCAAATACATTAATAGAATACAGCGACGGCCATGTGCCACTGAACAAACACATCAATATAATACAACGACGGTCATATACCACTAAACAAATACATCAATAGAATACAACGATGGTCTTATTCCACTAAACAAAAACATCAATAGAATACAACGAAACCAAACTCCAGTATGTCCACTCTACAAACACCCACATGAAACTGTAGAACATCACCTCTTTGGCTGTCCAAAGCTCACTGACATTAGAGCAACTCTACTTCCTCAAAGACCTGATAAATGGAACACCTTGTACAGAACTACAAGGGAACTCAAATATACCCGCAGATATCATTAAATGACATTGGGCCGAAAGGCGTCAGCTCACAGGCTTCTCTATCCATAACAACAACACATGTGTAATGAAGCAAGATGAACTCATCACTAACATGTATAGAGAAGTAACATTTATACATCACTAACATGTGTAAAGAAGTAAAAAAAAAAAAGTAAAGTACCCCCGTCACGTCAAGTGGCGTATAGAGAATATGGTGTTAGTGACCATAAATTTTACAGACCATCGGCACATGATTTTTGGGGTAATGTGGTCGGTATTACGCCCGTGCCGCTTTACTTTCCCAGAAAAAAAATCCGGTACCCATTAAAGGCTGGGTGAACCGGAATCCGTCGGTTGGGATCGAACCCTACCTCTTGTCCTTTGTAGTCCAGTTCACTAACAACTGAGCTATCGCGGCTCCCCATGTGTAGAGAACTAAACATTTATACATCACTAACATGTTTAGAGGGAGTCGCGATAGCTCAGCGGTGAAGAGAAGTGAGATTCACACAACACTAATGTTTGTAAAGAAACCCAATTCACTCCAGACTAAGAAATGTGAAGAATCATAATTCATTCATCAGTACTAGCAAGCAAGTGTTTTGGGAAAAAAAAACGACTCAACCACGGCCACTTACAAATATTGAATAAGAAGATTCGCACATTATTACTATCAGGTTTTTGAAGATATAAATTCCTTATGGATTATAAACAAATGATGAAACCCAAAAATGATTGAATGTTGCTAGCAAGTGGCAGGTAACCATGATTCATTCAACATACCTATCAAGTTGTGTTGAGATGCAAGATTCACGTACGCTAAAAGATTATAAGAAACAATATATTCAAAAATAAATACTAAATCATGATAAGCAAAATTCACATATAACTACCAAAATTGGAAGAAAAAATATGCGCATATCTTTTTAGAGTTGTGAGAAATAAGATTCATTTATAACTATCAGTGTTTGAGAATCAAGTTTCATATATTAGTTTCGAATTTTGAGAAATAATCTGGACTATTGACAACAACATAAACTGAACTATTCACAACAACATAAACTGAACTATTGACAACAAGACAATCTGAACTAATGATAACAACACAATCTGAACTATTGACAACATAAACTGAACTATTGACAACAACACAATCTGAACTATTGATAACAACATAATCTGAACTATTGACAACAACATAAACTGAACTATTGACAACAGGAACTGAAATATTGACAACAACACAATCTGAAATATTGACAACAACATAATCTGAACTATTGACAACAACATAATCTGAACTATTGATAACAACACAATCTGAACTATTGATAACATAAACTGAACTATTGACAACAGGAACGGAACTATTGACAACAATATAAACTGATCTATTGACAACAACATAAACTGAACTATTGACAACAACATAATCTGAACTATTGACAACAACATAATCTGAACTATTGACAACAGGAACTGAACTATTGATAACAACACAATCTGAACTATTGATAACAACATAATCTGAACTACTGACAAAAGGAACTGAACTATTGACAACATCATAAACTGAACTATTGACAACAGGAACTGAACTATTGATAACAGTATAATCTGAACTATTGACAACAGGAACTGAACTATTGACAACAACACAATCTGAACTATTGATAACAACAAAATCTGAACTATTGACAAGAACACAATCTGAACTATTGACAACAAAACAATCTGTAAAAATTGACAACAACATAAACTGAACTATTGACAACAACATAATCTGAACTATTGACAATAACATAAACTGAACTATTGACAACAACATAAACTGAACTATTGACAACAACGCAAAATATGAACTATTGACAATAACATAATCTGAACTATTGACAATGACATAAACTGAACTATTGACAACAACATAAATTGATCTATTGACAACAATATAAACTGAACTATTGATAACAACACAATCTAAACTATTGACAACAACATAATCTGAACTACTGACAACAACACAATCTGAAGTATTGATAACAACATAAACTGAATTATTGACAACAACATAATCTGAACTATTGACAACAACATAAATTGAACTATTGATAACAACATAAACTGAACTATTGACAACAATATAATCTGGACTATTGATAACAACATAAACTGATCTGTTTATAACAGCATAATCTGAACTATTGACAACAACATAATCTGAACAATTGACAATAACATAAACTGAACTATTGACAACAACCTAAACTGAACTATTGATAACAACATGATCTAAACTATTGAAAACAACATAAACTGAACTATTGACAACAACAGAAACTGAACTATTGACAACAACATAAATTGATCTATTGACAACAACATAAACAGATCTGTTGACAACAGCATAATCTGAACTATTGACAACAACACAATCTGAACTATTGACAACAACATAAACTGAAATATTGATAACAAGATAATCTAAACTATTGACAACAACACAATCTGAACTATTGACAACAACATAATCTGAACTATTGACAATAACATAATCTGAACTATTGACAACAACATAAACTGAACTATTGACAACAACGCAAAATATGAACTATTGACAATAACATAATCTGAACTATTGACAATGACATAAACTGAACTATTAACAACAAAATAATCTGAACTATTGACAATAACATAAACTGAACTATTGATAACAACATAAACTGAATTATTGACAACAACATAAACTGAACTATTGACAACAACATAAACTTAACTATTGATAACAACATAAACTGAACTATTGACAACAATATAAACTGATCTATTGACAACAACATAATCTGAACTATTGACAATAACATAAACTGAACTATTGATAACAACATAAACTGAATTATTGACAACAACATTATCTGAACAATTGACAATAACATAAACTGAACTTTTGATAACAAAATAAATTGAATTATTGATAACAACATAAACTGAACCATTGACAACAACATAAACTGAACTATTGATAACATCATAATCTAAACTATTGACAACAACATAAACTGAACTATTGATAACAACATAAACTGAACTATTGACAACAACATTAACTGAACTATTGACAACAACATAATCTGATCTATTGACAACAGCATAATCTGAACTATTGATAACAACATAAACTGAACTATTGACAACAACATAATCTGAACTATTGATAACAACATAAATTGAACTATTGATAACAACATAACCTGAACTATTGACAACAACATAAACTGAACTATTGACAACAACATAATCTGAACTATTGACAACAACATAATCTGAACTATTGATAACAACATAAACTGAACTGTTCATAACAACATAATCTGAACTATTGACAACAACATAAACTGAACTATTGATAACAACATAAACTGAACTATTGATAACAACATAAACTGAACTATTGATAACAACATAATCTAAACTATTGACAACAACACAATCTAAACTATTGACAACAACATAATCTAAACTATTGACAACAACATAAACTGAACTATTGATAACAACACAATCTGAACTATTGACAACAACACAATCTGAACTATTGACAACAACACAATCTGAACTATTTATAACAGCATAATCTGAACTATTGACAACAACATAAACTGAACTATTGACAACACAATCTGAACTATTGATAACAGCATAATCTGAACTATTGACAACAACATAAACTGAACTATTGACAACAACATAATCTGAACTATTGAAAACAACATAAACTAAACTATTGAAAACAACATAAACTGAACTATTGAAAACAACATAAACTGAACTATTGACAACAATATAAACTGATCTATTGACAACAACATAATCTGAACTATTGACAATAACATAAACTGAACTATTGATAACAACATAAACTGAATTATTGACAACAACATAATCTGAACTATTGACAATAACATAAACTGAACTTTTGATAACAACATAAATTGAATTATTGATAACAACATAAACTGAACCATTGAAAACAACATAAAATGAACTATTGATAACAACATAATCTGAACTATTGACAACAACATTATCTGATCTATTGACAACAGCATAATCTGAACTATTGATAACAACATAAACTGAACTATTGACAACAACATAATCTGAACTATTGATAACAACATAAACTGAACTATTGATAAAGACATAACCTGAACTATTGACAACAACATAAACTGAACTATTGACAACAACATAATCTGAACTATTGACAACAACATAATCTAAACTATTGACAACAACATAAACTGAACTGTTCATAACAACATAATCTGAACTATTGACAACAACATAATCTGAACTATTGACAAGAACATAATCTGAACTATTGACAATAACATAAACTGAACTTTTGATAACAAAATAAATTGAATTATTGATAACAACATAAACTGAACCATTGACAACAACATAAACTGAACTATTGATAACAACATAATCTGAACTATTGACAACAACATAAACTGAACTATTGATAACAACATAAACTGAACTATTGACAACAACATTAACTGAACTATTGACAGCAACATAATCTGATCTATTGACAACAGCATAATCTGAACTATTGATAACAACATAAACTGAACTATTGATAACAACATAATCTGAACTATTGATAACAACATAAACTGAACTATTGATAACA
Source organism: Megaustenia siamemsis (assembly GCA_032433765.1). Lineage (NCBI taxonomy): Eukaryota > Metazoa > Mollusca > Gastropoda > Stylommatophora > Ariophantidae > Megaustenia > Megaustenia siamemsis. Next base: position 5,285,242 of record JAVIAB010000106.1, on the reverse strand, counting down.
ACATAACCTGAACTATTGATAACAACATAAACTGAACTATTGACAACAACATAATCTGAACTATTGACAACAACATAATCTGAACTATTGACAACAACATAAACTGAACTGTTCATAACAACATAATCTGAACTATTGACAACAACATAAACTGAACTATTGATAACAACATAAACTGAAATATTGATAACAACATAAACTGAACTATTGATAACAACATAATCTAAACTATTGACAACAACACAATCTAAACTATTGACAACAACATAATCTAAACTATTGACAACAACATAAACTGAACTATTGATAACAACACAATCTGAACTATTGACAACAACACAATCTGAACTATTGACAACAACACAATCTGAACTATTTATAACAGCTTAATCTGAACTATTGACAACAACATAAACTGAACTATTGATAACAACATAAACTGAACTATTGACAACAACATAATCTGAACTACTGACAACAACACAATCTGAAGTATTGATAACAACACAATCTAAACTATTGACAACAACATAATCTAAACTATTGACAACAACATAAACTGAACTATTGATAACAGCATAATCTGAACTATTGACAACAACATGAACTGAACTATTGACAACATAAACTGAACTATTAATAACAGCATAATCTGAAATATTGACAATAACATAAACTGAACTATTGACAACAACATAATCTGAACTATTGAAAACAACATAAACTAAACTATTGAAAACAACATAAACTGAACTATTGAAAACAACATAAACTGAACTATTGACAACAATATAAACTGATCTATTGACAACAACATAATCTGAACTATTCACAATAACATAAACAGAACTATTGATAACAACATAAACTGAATTATTGACAACAACATAATCTGAACTATTGACAATAACATAAACTGAACTTTTGATAACAAAATAAATTGAATTATTGATAACAACATAAACTGAACCATTGACAACAACATAAAATGAACTATTGATAACAACATAATCTGAACTATTGACAACAACATAAACTGAACTATTGATAACAACATAAACTGAACTATTGAAAACAACAGAAACTGAACTATTGACAACAACATAATCTGATCTATTGACAACAGCATAATCTGAACTATTGATAACAACATAAACTGAACTATTGACAACAACATAATCTGAACTATTGATAACAACATAAACTGAACTATTGATAACAACATAACCTGAACTATTGACAACAACATAAACTGAACTATTGACAACAACATAATCTGAACTATTGACAACAACATAAACTGAACTATTCATAACAACATAATCTGAACTATTGACAACAACATAAACTGAACTATTGATAACAACATAAACTGAACTATTGATAACAACATAAACTGAACCATTGACAACAACATAAACTGAACTATTGATAACAACATAATCTAAACTATTGACAACAACACAATCTAAACTATTGACAACAACATAATCTAAACTATTGACAACAACATAAACTGAACTATTGATAACAACACAATCTGAACTATTGACAACAACACAATCTGAACTATTGACAACAACACAATCTGAACTATTTATAACAGCATAATCTGAACTATTGACAACAACATAAACTGAACTATTGATAACAACATAAACTGAACTATTGACAACAACATAAACTGAATTATTGATATCAACACAATCTGAACTATTGATAACAACACAATCTAAACTATTGACAACAACATAATCTGAACTATTGACAACAACATAAACTGAACTATTGACAACACAATCTGAACTATTGATAACAGCATAATCTGAACTATTGACAATAACATAAACTGAACTATTGACAACAACATAATCTGAACTATTGAAAATAACATAAACTAAACTATTGAAAACAACATAAACTGAACTATTGAAAACAACATAAACTGAACTATTGACAACGACATAATCTGAACTATTGATAACAACACAAACTGAACAATTAACAACAACATTAACTGAACTATTGATAACAACATAATCTAAACTATTGACAACAATATAAACTGAACTATTGACAACACAATCTGAACTATTGGTAACAGCATAATCTGAACTATTAACAACAACATAAATTGATCTATTGACAAGAACATAAACTGAACTATTGATAAAAACACAATCTGAACTATTGATAACAACACAATCTAAACTATTGACTACAACCTAAACTGAACTATTGATAACAACATGATCTAAACTATTGAAAACAACATAAACTGAACTATTGACAACAACATAATCTGAACTATTGACAATAACATAAACTGAACTATTGACAACAACATAAACTGAACTATTGACAACAACGCAAAATATGAACTATTGACAATAACATAATCTGAACTATTGACAATGACATAAACTGAACTATTAACAACAAAATAATCTGAACTATTGACAATAACATAAACTGAACTATTGATAACAACATAAACTGAATTATTGACAACAACATAATCTGAACTATTGACAACAACATAAACTGAACTATTGATAACAACATAAACTGAACTATTGACAACAATATAAACTGATCTATTGACAACAACATAATCTGAACTATTGACAATAAAATAAACTGAACTATTGATAACAACATAAACTGAATTATTGACAACAACATTATCTGAACTATTGACAATAACATAAACTGAACTTTTGATAACAAAATAAATTGAATTATTGATAACAACATAAACTGAACCATTGACAACAACATAAACTGAACTATTGATAACATCATAATCTAAACTATTGACAACAACATAAACTGAACTATTGATAACAACATAAACTGAACTATTGACAACAACATTAACTGAACTATTGACAACAACATAATCTGATCTATTGACAACAGGATAATCTGAACTATTGATAACAACATAAACTGAACTATTGACAACAACATAATCTGAACTATTGATAACAACATAAACTGAACTATTGATAACAACATAACCTGAACTATTGACAACAACATAAACTGAACTATTGACAACAACATAATCTGAACTATTGACAACAACATAATCTGAACTATTGATAACAACATAAACTGAACTGTTCATAACAACATAATCTGAACAATTGACAACAACATAAACTGAACTATTGATAACAACATAAACTGAACTATTGATGACAGCATAAACTGAACTATTGATAACAACATAAACTGAACTATTGATAACAACATAATCTAAACTATTGACAACAACACAATCTAAACTATTGACAACAACATAATCTAAACTATTGACAACAACATAAACTGAACTATTGATAACAACACAATCTGAACTATTGACAACAACACAATCTGAACTATTGACAACAACACAATCTGAACTATTTATAACAGCATAATCTGAACTATTGACAACAACATAAACTGAACTATTGATAACAACATAAACTGAACTATTGACAACAACATAATCTGAACTACTGACAACAACACAATCTGAAGTATTGATAACAACACAATCTAAACTATTGACAACAACATAATCTAAACTATTGACAACAACATAAACTGAAGTATTGACAACACAATCTGAACTATTGACAACAACATAAACTGAACTATTGATAACAACATAAACTGAACTATTGATAACAACATAAACTGAACCATTGACAACAACATAAACTGAACTATTGACAACAATATAAACTGAGCTATTGACAACAACATAATCTGAACTATTGACAATAACATAAACTGAACTATTGATAACAACATAAACTGAATTATTGACAACAACATAATCTGAACTATTGACAATAACATAAACTGAACTTTTGATAACAACATAAATTGAATTATTGATAACAACATAAACTGAACCATTGACAACAACATAAAATGAACTATTGATAACAACATAATCTGAACTATTGACAACAACATAAACTGAACTATTGACAACAACATAAACTGAACTATTGATAACAACATAAACTGAACTATTGACAACAACAGAAACTGAACTATTGACAACAACATAATCTGATCTATTGACAACAGCATAATCTGAACTATTGATAACAACATAAACTGAACTATTGACAACAACATAATCTGAACTATTGATAACAACATAAACTGAACTATTGATAAAGACATAACCTGAACTATTGACAACAACATAAACTGAACTATTGACAACAACATAATCAGAACTATTGACAACAACATAATCTAAACTATTGACAACAACATAAACTGAACTGTTCATAACAACATAATCTGAACTATTGACAACAACATAAACTGAACTATTGATAACAACATAAACTGAACTATTGATAACAACATAAACTGAACCATTGACAACAACATAAACTGAACTATTGATAACAACACAATCTAAACTATTGACAACAACACAATCTAAACTATTGACAACAACATAATCTAAACTATTGACAACAACATAAACTGAACTATTGATAACAACATAAACTGAACTATTGACAACAATATAAACTGATCTATTGACAACAACATAATCTGAACTATTGACAATAACATAAACTGAACTATTGATAACAACATAAACTGAACTATTGACAAGAACATAATCTGAACTATTGACAATAACATAAACTGAACTTTTGATAACAAAATAAATTGAATTATTGATAACAACATAAACTGAACCATTGACAACAACATAAACTGAACTATTGATAACAACATAATCTGAACTATTGACAACAACATAAACTGAACTATTGATAACAACATAAACTGAACTATTGACCACAACATTAACTGAACTATTGACAACAACATAATCTGATCTATTGACAACAGCATAATCTGAACTATTGATAACAACATAAACTGAACTATTGATAACAACATAATCTGAACTATTGATAACAACATAAACTGAACTATTGATAACAACATAACCTGAACTATTGATAACAACATAAACTGAACTATTGACAACAACATAATCTGAACTATTGACAACAACATAATCTGAACTATTGACAACAACATAAACTGAACTGTTCATAACAACATAATTTGAACTATTGACAACAACATAAACTGAACTATTGATAACAACATAAACTGAAATATTGATAACAACATAAACTGAACTATTGATAACAACATAATCTAAACTATTGACAACAACACAATCTAAACTATTGACAAAAACATAATCTAAACTATTGACAACAACATAAACTGAACTATTGATAACAGCATAATCTGAACTATTGACAACAACATAAACTGAACTATTGACAACACAATCTGAACTATTGATAACAGCATAATCTGAACTATTGACAATAACATAAACTGAACTATTGACAACAACATAATCTGAACTATTGAAAACAACATAAACTAAACTATTGAAAACAACATAAACTGAACTATTGAAAACAACATAAACTGAACTATTGACAACAATATAAACTGATCTATTGACAACAACATAATCTGAACTATTGACAATAACATAAACAGAACTATTGATAACAACATAAACTGAATTATTGACAACAACATAATCTGAACTATTGACAATAACATAAACTGAACTTTTGATAACAACATAAATTGAATTATTGATAACAACATAAACTGAACCATTGACAACAACATAAAATGAACTATTGATAACAACATAATCTGAACTATTGACAACAACATAAACTGAACTATTGATAACAACATAAACTGAACTATTGACAACAACAGAAACTGAACTATTGACAACAACATAATCTGATCTATTGACAACAGCATAATCTGAACTATTGATAACAACATAAACTGAACTATTGACAACAACATAATCTGAACTATTGATAACAACATAAACTGAACTATTGATAACAACATAACCTGAACTATTGACAACAACATAAACTGAACTATTGACAACAACATAATCTGAACTATTGACAACAACATAATCTAAACTATTGACAACAACATAAACTGAACTATTCATAACAACATAATCTGAACTATTGACAACAACATAAACTGAACTATTGATAACAACATAAACTGAACTATTGATAACAACATAAACTGAACTATTGGCAACAACATAAACTGAACTATTGATAACAACACAATCTGAACTATTGACAACAACACAATCTGAACTATTGACAACAACACAATCTGAACTATTTATAACAGCATAATCTGAACTTTTGACAACAACATAAACTGAACTATTGATAACAACATAAACTGAACTATTGACAACAACATAAACTGAATTATTGATATCAACACAATCTGAACTATTGATAACAACACAATCTAAACTATTGACAACAACATAATCTGAACTATTGACAACAACATAAACTGAACTATTGACAACACAATCTGAACTATTGATAACAGCATAATCTGAACTATTGACAATAACATAAACTGAACTATTGACAACAACATAATCTGAACTATTGAAAATAACATAAACTAAACTATTGAAAACAACATAAACTGAACTATTGAAAACAACATAAACTGAACTATTGAAACGACATAATCTGAACTTTTGATAACAACACAAACTGAACAATTAACAACAACATTAACTGAACTATTGATAACAACATAATCTAAACTATTGACAACAATATAAACTGAACTATTGATAACACAATCTGAACTATTGGTAACAGCATAATCTGAACTATTAACAACAACATAAATTGATCTATTGACAAGAACATAAACTGAACTATTGATAAAAACACAATCTGAACTATTGATAACAACACAATCTAAACTATTGACTACAACATAATCTGAACTATTGACAACAACACAATCTAAACTATTGACAACAACACAATCTGAACTGTTGACGACAACACTTTCTGAACTATTGACAGCAACACAAGCTGTACTATTGATAACAATATAATCTGAACTATTGACAACATTATAATCTGAACCAGTTACAACAGCACAATCTGAACTATTGAAAACAACACTATTAGAGCTATTGACTACAATACAATCTAACCAGTTACAACAACACAATCTGAACTATTGAAAACAACACTATTAGAGCTATTGACTACAATACAATCTGAACCAGTTACAACAGCACAATCTGAACTATTGAAAACAACACTATTAGAGCTATTGACTACAATATAATATGAACCAGTTACAACAGCACAATCTGAACTATTGTAAACAACACTATTAGAGCTATTGACAACAATATAATCTGAACCAGTTAAAACAGCACAGTCTGAACTATTGTAAACAACACTGTTAGAGCTATTGACTACAATACAATCTGAATCACTTATAACAACACAATATGAACAACTGATAACAGCATTCAAATAACCAAAAAATCATATTTAATGCAATGACAGATGTAATCAGAGGATACACGTAAACAAATATGTGGTCAATGATAGATTAGTACATCATTCAGTGGCTACACCCATTCAAATATACGTGCAATGACATATTAGTCAGCAGCTGAACTGATACAATTCGCTGTGTAATGATAGACGTAGGCAGAGGATACACTCACACAAATATGGTTGCAATTAGAGATCAGGAAGTGGATAAACGCAGTCAAATATGTACACGATGATAGACGTAGTCAGTGGATACACTTAGTCAAATATGCACATGATGATAGATGTAGTCAGTGGATACACTTAGTCAAATATGTACACGATGATAGATGTAGTCATAGGATACACTCAGTCAAATATGTAAACGATAATAGAAGTAGTCAGTGGATACACTTAGTCAAATATGCACACGATGATAGATGTAGTCAGTGGATACACTTAGTCAAATATGTACACGATGATAGACGTAGTCAGTGGATACACTTAGTCAAATATGTACACGATGATAGACGTAGTCAGTGGATACACTTAGTCAAATATGTACACGATGATAGACGTAGTCAATGGATACACTTCATCAAATATGTACACGATGATAGACGTAGTACGGCTATTACAACATTATTCATATATAAAATGGATCAAAATAGAACAATTCACTAACATCTGTTTCTAGCACTAACTTTCAATGACGGTAGATACAGAGAATAAAATCATGCAATTTATGTGCCAGCTTTATCGTTCTTGCTATACTGGGAGACAATCCAAATACTTTACTTACGATTTTGTTCTATTTTCTCCCTTTAGTCTATATCCATAAATCGTCTGCTCTGACGTCAAGATACAAATAGTTCATGTCTCTACAAGTTATTGTTTTCTTGTTTATAAAGAATCATATTATTAGTTTTATATACAATCACATATGATTTAGGGGGGTCATATTTGTTCAGGTGGTGCTTAACTAGTCTTACAGCGCAATGACTCTTATGATAGGCCCTTCATAGATTCTTCTCCCCATCGACACTAACTAACACTAACTTTCAATACTGAGATACAACGCCATCTGATTTGTTGCTCTTTTGTTTCCATGAAAACAGGGAGGTAATTGTTGAAATGGCCTACCTAGTCATCATATATATTGCAATGTCGATAAATGCCACGGTTATACATTTGTAGTAAGTTTAACCGCCATAAACATTGAAGCAGAATAGCTAAAGTAGCAATGTCTTTCAGAAGCCTTGACAAGTTGTGGAAATCAAAACTCATCAGCACAAACACAAAACTTAGACTATTCAAATCAAATGTACTATCTACCTTTACGTATGCATGTGAGCGCTGGAAAAGAACAAGAGACATAGAAACAAAGTTGAACGCATTCGAAAATAAATGTCCAAGGAAAATACTTGGTATCGCGTAGAACGAATTCAAAACAAACGAGGAAATTAGAGAAATCGCCAGTTCTTGATTCAGTAATCAAGAAAAGACGATGGTCATATGCTGGACATGTGATGAGGAGAGATAATAACGGAATAACAACGTAAGCCCTCATGTGGGAAACAACAGGTAAGAGGAAAAGAGGAAGACCCAGAGAGACACTGAGAAGAACATTGATGAGAGAGGCAAGAGCAGCAGGAATGGGCTCCCTCAATGAGATAGAGTTGCTTGCACAGAACAGAGACAAATGGCGAGATTTGATAAAAGATCTTTACAAGGATTGAAAACTGCTAGAATAAAAATTTAGATAAGAGAAAGAGTATCTGGGTCTACGCCCTATGGGCCGGTTACGGCTCGAAAGGTCAATAGATAGATAAACATTGAAGGCTATTAGTCACGGCTTGAGTTATTTGAACTTTATTTTGGCATTACTAGGGGACACGGTGATTGATTGTAAACTGACATTGAACTCAATGAGCTGGTATGTGATTGTGTTATGTCTTGTGATCAAATATTAGAAGTGTCGTGGGCTCCGTTGCCTCCTCTGAATATCTGTCGTTGCGTCACACACATGGAAACAGTTGGTTATAGATTATTACATTATATTTCTGACTCGTGTATTTCTGGTGCTCCATCAGTGCACAACGTTAATGCCTCTTTCAAATATAACATAGATGGTTCCATCACCATCAATGAGGTCCAACCTTGTGTTGCCCGAGACCAAATCTGGATAAACTGGAAGTGAGCGCTGACCATCTCTTATATACAACATATAGACAAACAGTGTAGGTGGTAGGCATACGGTAATAGCAAAAAAAGTGTACAAGCAGACAAAGTGATTTATTAATAGAAAATAAGAACGTCAAAGAGATTACTTACAGTGCTTCTATGTAATTTATTGTGAAGATTTGTACTGCTTTACTGAATTAAGCTTCTCAATGTTTACTTTTTTTTACAAACCTGTCCAGGAATGTCTTAGACAGGCTTCCAGAGAACATTCAATACGATTTCTAGTTTTGGATTTTACAGCTTGAAAAAAATGACCACTTTTGTGTGAGCTACCAAAAAAGGACACTGTTTCAATTAAAAATTTATGCAATTTGGATAAACGGTCTTTTGATCAGATTTTCCAGAAGTCCTCAGGAATGTCACACCTTCTGGCTTGCAAAAAAAGGATCAGCTTGAAGATCACAAATTTCCATGTGAATGTTAAAGGGCAGCTAACTCACTTCAGTATCCACGGGGTTTGTTAAACAGTGAAAGTTTTGGCCTCAGGATGCAGGGTGTCAAAATCTTTCAATCATGTCTGGAATTCCTCCTTTATATAACTTATTATTTCTTGAAACTCTTTAAAATTTGTTTCATTTCCTTCGTCTGTCAACTGCTGGGGATGATGGGAAGTTCCTGCATCATTTCCTTTGAATGCATTTACCATTAGTTTTGGTTTCCTACGGAAACTTTCAATATGTCCAAAAAGTGGAGAGAATTTATTCTTTGCCTTTCAGTTTCAGATTTAAAACATTGTAAGATGAGTTTTTAAAGCAATCAGGAAGGCTGCCTTTGTATGAATTTTGTGTCTTTCAGCTTATTTACATATTCATCTCCAAAATTTTTATTTTTAAGAAAATAAAAGTACTAATGTTTCTGAGCCCAAATAATTGCTCCATACATAATCCAGCACCAAGGCAACTTACTTCACACCATGCAATGACATGTCACCATATTCAGCTTCCTAGGAATACAAAAATGTAATAAACTTGCTATGTCTTGAGCTTTCTTCTCTCCTCTTATTACATTTACAATATTTACAACACTGGTCATAGTGTCATTCAAAGCGCTTCCTGAGGGATAATTCAACGAAAGAACAAACGACGTATTTCTTTTTCTCGTACAAGTCTAACTAATCCAGTTGTATGGTCAACCATTACTTTAAAAAAAGTAAAAGTAAAGAGCCCCCGTCACGCCAAGTAGTGTATAGGGAATATGGTGTTAGTGACCCCGTCACGCCAAGTAGTGTATAGGGAATATGGTGTTAGTGACCCCATCACGCCAAGTAGTGTATAGGGAATATGGTGTTAGTGGCCCCGTCACGCCAAGTAGTGTATAGGGAATATGGTGTTAGTGGCCCCGTCACGCCAAGTGGCGTATAGGGAATATGGTGTTAGTGGCCCCGTCACGCCAAGTGGCGTATAGGGAATATGGTGTTAGTGGCCCCGTCACGCCAAGTAGTGTATAGGGAATATGGTGTTAGTGGCCCCGTCACGCCAAGTAGTGTATAGGGAATATGGTGTTAGTGGCCCCGTCACGCCAAGTAGTGTATAGGGAATATGGTGTTGGTGACCCCATCACGCCAAGTAGTATATAGGGAATATGGTGTTAGTGACCCCATCACGCCAAGTAGTGTATAGGGAATATGGTGTTAGTGGCCCCGTCACGCCAAGTAGTGTATAGGGAATATGGTGTTAGTGGCCCCGTCACGCCAAGTAGTGTATAGGGAATATGGTGTTAGTGACCCCGTCACGCCAAGTAGTGTATAGGGAATATGGTGTTAGTGGCCCCGTCACGCCAAGTGGTGTATAGGGAATATGGTGTTAGTGACCCCGTCACGCCAAGTGGTGTATAGGGAATATGGTGTTAGTGGCCCCGTCACGCCAAGTGGTGTATAGGGAATATGGTGTTAGTGACCCCGTCACGCCAAGTGGTGTATAGGGAATATGGTGTTAGTGGCCCCGTCACGCCAAGTGGTGTATAGGGAATATGGTGTTAGTGACCCCGTCACGCCAAGTGGTGTATAGGGAATATGGTGTTAGTGGCCCCGTCACGCCAAGTAGTGTATAGGGAATATGGTGTTAGTGGCCCCGTCACGCCAAGTAGTGTATAGGGAATATGGTGTTAGTGACCCCGTCACGCCAAGTGGTGTATAGGGAATATGGTGTTAGTGGCCCCGTCACGCCAAGTAGTGTATAGGGAATATGGTGTTAGTGGCCCCGTCACGCCAAGTAGTGTATAGGGAATATGGTGTTAGTGGCCCCGTCACGCCAAGTAGTGTATAGGGAATATGGTGTTAGTGACCCCATCACGCCAAGTAGTGTATAGGGAATATGGTGTTAGTGACCCCATCACGCCAAGTAGTGTATAGGGAATATGGTGTTAGTGACCCCGTCACGCCAAGTGGTGTATAGGGAATATGGTGTTAGTGGCCCCGTCACGCCAAGTAGTGTATAGGGAATATGGTGTTAGTGGCCCCGTCACGCCAAGTGGCGTATAGGGAATATGGTGTTAGTGACCCGTCACGCCAAGTGGCGTATAGGGAATATGGTGTTAGTGACCCCGTCACGCCAAGTGGCGTATAGGGAATATGGTGTTAGTGGCCCCGTCACGCCAAGTAGTGTATAGGGAATATGGTGTTAGTGGCCCCGTCACGCCAAGTAGTGTATAGGGAATATGGTGTTGGTGGCCCCGTCACGCCAAGTAGTGTATAGGGAATATGGTGTTAGTGGCCCCGTCACGCCAAGTGGCGTATAGGGAATATGGTGTTGGTGACCCCGTCACGCCAAGTAGTGTATAGGGAATATGGTGTTAGTGACCCCGTCACGCCAAGTAGTGTATAGGGAATATGGTGTTGGTGACCCCGTCACGCCAAGTAGTGTATAGGGAATATGGTGTTAGTGACCCCATCACGCCAAGTAGTGTATAGGGAATATGGTGTTGGTGACCCCATCACGCCAAGTAGTGTATAGGGAATATGGTGTTAGTGACCCCATCACGCCAAGTAGCGTATAGGGAATGTGGTGTTAGTGGCCCCGTCACGCCAAGTAGTGTATAGGGAATATGGTGTTAGTGACCCCGTCACGCCAAGTAGTGTATAGGGAATATGGTGTTAGTGACCCCGTCACGCCAAGTAGTGTATAGGGAATATGGTGTTAGTGACCCCATCACGCCAAGTAGTGTATAGGGAATATGGTGTTAGTGGCCCCGTCACGCCAAGTAGTGTATAGGGAATATGGTGTTAGTGGCCCCGTCACGCCAAGTAGTGTATAGGGAATATGGTGTTAGTGACCCCGTCACGCCAAGTAGTATATAGGGAATATGGTGTTAGTGGCCCCGTCACGCCAAGTAGTATATAGGGAATATGGTGTTAGTGGCCCCGTCACGCCAAGTAGTATATAGGGAATATGGTGTTAGTGGCCCCGTCACGCCAAGTAGTATATAGGGAATATGGTGTTAGTGGCCCCGTCACGCCAAGTAGTATATAGGGAATATGGTGTTAGTGGCCCCGTCACGCCAAGTAGTGTATAGGGAATATGGTGTTAGTGGCCCCGTCACGCCAAGTAGTATATAGGGAATATGGTGTTAGTGACCATAATTTGTACAGACCTTCAGCACATAATTTCTGGGTAATGTGGTTGGTATTATGCCGTGCCGCTTTACTTTCCCAGAAAAAAAAAATCCGGTACCCATTTAAGGCTGGGTAAACCCGGAAGCCGTCCGTTGGGATCGGACCCTACCCCTTGTCCTTAGTGGTCCATTTCACTAACCACTGAGCTATCGCGGCTCCAACCATTACTTTACATCCATCAGTTTGATTGTCAGATCATTTTCCAAGCCTCCAAATTGAGAAACTACCGGTTCAAAGTGGTAAATATTCTGACTGCACAATTTTGATAACTGCTTCTCCAGCTTAGCTCCGAGTGAAACTATAGAACTGAATTCTAATTCAAGAAAGAAACATAAAACTGCTATCGAAGGAGCTGAGTGTAAAGACTGCGAACTTTCAAGTAAAAAATGGACTCATAACTCAAAACTCCGTGCTGATAGACTGTTTCAAAAACTGTCTAAAGTCCCTCGTCATGTTGATTATTTCTGAATCCTGAAACGACTCGTTTGCTTTAGATTTGAAGACCCTCCATAACCCCTTCCCTGCTCCGCTTATATTTTTATAACTGAGTAATATGTGATCGTCGTCTTCTTTATACCTTCAGATATGGCCCGACTCAGTGATTTTATTTGTTCCAGCGTTTAACATTCGGTCAAAAGCTATTAATCAGCGGATTTTCATTATCTTTGGAGTCGCTAAGGTTAAACAGTCATTATTCTTCGTATAATTCTTCGTAAAAGCCTTTCGAATCGATATTCTAGTCGAAAATATTATCACTTGTTACATTTCATGAAGCAGGGGCCACACTGTTACACGAGTACAAGGCGTGTTGTACCGATGAACGGTAGAGTATGCACTCTATAAACTTTATATCTAAAAACCGTCATCTCTCACTGTGTACGTTATTTCTAAAAACTGTCACCTCTCTCTGTGTACTTTATTTCTAAAAACTGTCATCTCTCACTGTGTACGTTATTTCTAAAGACTGTCACCTCTCTCCGTGTACTTTATTTCTAAAACTGTCATCTCTCTCTCTGTACTTTATTTCTAAAAAAAAAATGTCATCTCTCACTGTGAAAAAGAGAACTACTAAACACAATTCAAACAAGACAAATGAGATTTGTTAGGCATGATAAAAGACACATCAGCCTACTAAAAGTAATCTTGGAAGGGAAAATACAAGGTAAAAGAAGCAGAGGCATGCCAAGACTAACATGAACGAGTAACATCAAAAGATGGATAAGTCAGCCTATGACAAACCTGCACTATAAAAGCAAAGAAAGAGTGGAATGGCGCTCCATGGTAGCTAACCTTCGATGCGGAGAAGCCGCTCAATGAATGAATGCAATACAATTATACATAAAGAAATAATGAGAGTAGTTTGGCCACGTGATAAAACAGATATACCAAAACACAACACAACGAGCTAAAAGTTGCGAGAACATGAAATGAAAGGGCCGACCAAAAAAGAAAAGATGGATTGATGGAGTATTAGAAACACTAGGAAAAATAATAGAATGAACAGGCAAATAATTGCAGTGCCTACGCTAGCACAGGAGGCCAGCAGAAAAGCAAAATGCAAATAAGGAAAAAAGACATGTCGAGTCACCGTTGCAATCCACCATGACGTCATCAAATAACGTGCTCATCCTTTGTGGTGGTGTGATATGAAAACTAAACTTCAATAATAGAGAGCTCTGCGTCGGCAACAACGATTTGAGTCCTCACGGATGATCACAAATAGAAAAGAATGGGCAGTAAGAAGCATAAGAAACATAAATCAGAAAATAAAACAGCAGTAGATGTCGACAGTAAGTGGAGCAATCGATGAGTATAGAATGAGATAATTATAATAGCCTCTCAGACACCACTTTAGTTTTAAATATTCGTTGTTTGTAATATTTACTTTCGTAGACTAAGAAGACAAGACTTTTTTACACTTACTAACACTTTCTTACTTTCTATTGGAAATTGGAAAGCTGTGCTGTACTGTAGGCTGAGTAGCTTTCCAAAAAATGAGGAAGATACTATAACTATGCAATCCATTTTTGACAATAGAAACAAGAAAAGACTTCTTAAATGTTATGTAGAGCCAGTCTTAATATGGATGTGAATCATGGACAATAAGACTTATACTAAGTTATACTTATAAGACAACAGACAGGACACACGGACGGAAAATCACTGGAGTCTGAGTCTGTAGAAGAATACCATGGAGGACAGCTAAGAAGAGTGAAAATGTTCTCTGAAAGAGGTCAAAGCAAAAGAGAGCTAATTTCCAATATTAGAAAGAAGCAATCATCATTTTTTGGCCATGTAATGAGAAGGGAACAACTGGAATATATTGTAACAACTGGAAACGTTGGATTGAGGGATGAAGAGATAGAGAGAAGCAAAGATAAAAAAATACCAGACAGCTTAAAATTAAAAGAATGGCTTGGCAGAAGGTCAACAATAGAAATTATAAATAAATGTCGAGATCAAAAGTTGTGGAGAGACATGATTACCTACGCCAGCAGGCAAGGTACTTGATGATGATGATTTTCTATTATTAGTTATAATTTAATAAATAAATTTATTTATGTGTATTTCAGTCTTGAGAAGAAGAAGGAAATCATAAGAGAAAATTTAAATCAAAATGAATGATACATATAATAATTCAAGTTCAGGTAATTTCAAGCGTCCATATGTATGATCAAGTAAAGTTAGTCATAGAAAAATATGGTCACTATGTATGTCCATTGATGCAAATCCAACACTCATGCCGGAGGTCACCAATCCAACACTCAGTTAACTTGAACACTCAGGGGTCACCAGAAGTATTAGTTAGGAAGTTACACTGGAAAAAAAAAGGGGGGGGGGTTGCAGGTGGGAGGGTTATATATGTTTAACTACTGCAAAATGTCAAATTTGGAAGAATTGTGTTTTTGATTGCAGTAATGTATATGACGGTAATCATCGTCTCGGGTTAATGAACACGTTTTGGAAAGAGTAGACAGTTGTGAATATCTTGGCTTATTGTTTACATGTGGAAAGCATATCAAGGAGATCACAAGAAGGCTGATCAAGGATAAATTAAAACAAATGAAAAAAAAATTGATACAGTAACAAAATAGGTTTTAAGAATTGGTATTTTCCCCATATCAACTTATAGCTGTAAATCATGGACTATTGATAATTCTCAATTGGTTAATTGTCAATAATATTTGGTAGTTGATATTTCATTTTGAAGATAAATAACAGCAATATTGAATTCATCATCATATGCCATACTTCCATGTTCTTCCACAATCTTTTATCCACAGTGCATCGTATTGTTCTTCCACAATCTTCTATCCACAGTGCATCGTATTGTTCTTCCACAATCTTCTATCCACAGTGCATCGTATTGTTCTTCCACAATCTTCTATCCACAGTGCATCGTATTGTTCTTCCACAATCTTCTATCCACAGTGCATCGTATTGTTCTTCCACAATCTTCTATCCACAGTGCATCGTATTGTTCTTCCACAATCTTTTATCCACAGTGCATTATATAAATTTTGTTGTTGACTGTTTTCCATCCATAAAACCAAGCTATCTATTATCTTCTTTTACTATCATCCATGACCTCTCTTTCCCTGTATTTTGCCATTTGTAACCTAGTATTACAACTTTCCTCTTCTCATGATGTGCCTGAAAAATGTTGATTGTTTTTTTCTGATATTTTTTAAAATACAATTTTTCTGTTTTGGCCTGTTTGAGAATTTCTTCATTGGTCTTTATAGCTGTCCAGGGAATTTTTAACATTCTTCTGAGAAATCCTATCTCTGGCCTGTAATCGTCTTTTTATTTGTTTGTCTACTGTCCATGATTTGCTTCCATATGTCAGAATTGGCTCTATATAGCTCTCTTTCTCACCTCTATTGAGATAGACTTATTGCTTAAGTTGTTTTTCATTTCCTGAAATGCTATTTTGGCTTATTCTACTTTTTATTTCTATAGTACTGCATTAGTACTTAAAAAAAACAAGAACATATATTAGCAAAGTGGGACTTTTGACAACATATGTTAAACAGTTGAACACATAGCAACATTACAGCTAATAATGACTTTTCTTTGTTGAAGCTAATATTTATCATGTTTTCATTTATACTTCTGCAAGGTGGCCAGGAAAAACCCCTGAAACTGAAGTTAAATTTAAAAGTCAGCATTGGCACAAACCAGGAACCTGTAACAGATGCCCCTCCTTCCCAAGTTGAAGAACGCAGACATAAACACAAAAAGAAGAAGAAAAAGAAGTCGAGTGACAAAGACAGAGAAAAGACAAAATATGTGGAAGAGGAGGTAGTGTTCTCTTGATATTTTTCTCTTGTTAATTTACTTTTGTCAAAATGAAATTATCAAATTAGAACAAAGAATGAAATGTAAGTATTGCATTCTTGTTTATTGTTGTTTGCGTATGCCAAATTTGTATTTCCAGAGAATTTCAGAGGAATGGAATTTTGTGTGAGTATCACTTTCTTCTATTTTTTCACACCCGCAGCCATGTGCTCAGGTATCCCTCACCATACAGGCAGATATTCTCCAATTTCAGAGGTATCTAACAGACAAGTGTTCTTGAATGTACACACAAGATCTCCTGTTTTATATTGTTATCCAAGATGGCTAGAAATGTTTCCATACCCAGAAACCATGGAGGGTAGAGCCTTAAAGATACCACTGGAGGTGAAGGCGCGCCTTTCAGCACCAGAGCTGGAAGTTGTCAGCGACCCACAGCTGATGGCTTGCGCCAGGATCGGTAAACCAGAATCATCCAGACCCGGCTCCACCTCTCTGTGGTGCCGCTAGTAACAGACTAACCTGTCTAGTCTGGCCAAGCGAGTAGGGATCGAAGACAACCCGATACTCAAAAATGTCATGCTGAAGCCGTATGTGCTGGGCCAAAAGGCGCAAATATCACAGTTACACTGTAAACCACAACACAATGCAGACATACCCACTTAGTGTCCTTTTAAGGGCGGATGATGAAGAGGTACACTCCTTTAGTCATAGGATGAACGCAAGCAAGCAAAGATACCACAAATTCAATTTTTGCAAAAATTCCTACCACCTGTGGTGGCAGTCGAACTGAGACCTTCTTCTCCGGATGCCAACGTCTTAGACTACCCAGTCCCCCTTCTTGTTTAGTGTCATTCTCTTATTTAATTTATTTTTGCATTTTTCATGTGGGGAATGTTCAAAGCATAAACAACATTCATGAAAGAAAGAAATTAGAAAAGTGTTTGCTCTGGCAAACATAAAATATGAAAGTTGACATACATTGATGAACTATACAGGATGATTGGCTATGTAGATTGAATCGTGAGGAAACCTTTCTTATTTCATCTGAATAAACATGAGAAATGAAGACAGAAGGATGATAATGTTGTTTAATGCTGACGTTACCTACAAATGTGCTGGTGTTAACACAAAAATGTTGTCTTTAACACAAAAGTCTCTATATGCCACACTACATGACTGCTTCCCTCCCTCCCTCTCTCCCTTCCTTCCTTCTTTCTTCCCTCCCTTCCTCCCCTCTTCCTTCTCTCCCTTCTTCCTTCTTACCCCCCTCCTTTCCTCTTTCCCTTCCTCCCACCCTTCCTCTTCCTTCTCTTCCCTCCCTTCTTTCCTCCCTTTCTTCTTCCTTCTTTCCTTCCTCCCCTCTTCCTTTTTTCCTTCCTCCCCTCTTCCTTCTCCTTTCTTTCCTCCCTCCCCTCTTCCTTCTTTCCTCCCTCCCCTCTTCCTTCTTTCCTTCCTCCCCTCTTCCTTCTTTCCTCCCTCCCTTCCTCCCCTCTTCATTCTTTCCTTCCTTCCTTCCTCCCCTCTTCATTCTTTCCTCCCTCCCTTCCTCCCCTCTTCATTCTTTCCTCCCTCTCTTCCTCCCTCTTCCTTCTTTCCCCCTCCCTTCCCTCCTCCCCTCTTCATTCCTTCCTTCCTTCCTCTCGGACATCATGTGTTGTATAATTAATGCTTGTTTGGAGCTTCATTAGTTTGTATAGTTGGTACTTACTTGAGGTTTCATTTCTTGTATACTTGGAGGATCATAATTATAATATCTGTACAATGTTTCCAACAGAAATAAAACTGACACTTTAATTTCTATTAGATATCACTTAAACGCCCTCATGAAGATGAAGACAGTGCAGAGGATGATGATGAAGATGATGATGAATAGCAGGGCATGAAAGAGAAGACCTACTGAAGCCTTCTGTAGAAAGAGAAGAATTTGATGGGAGCATCTCCCCAAACCGAAAGCTGAGAGAGCCCAGGTCATGTACTCTGAAAGAGAGTGATGGAGCAATTTTGAAACAAATGCTCAACTATCTCTTGAAAAACCTACAGAAGTGAGCAATTTCCTCCTTTCGTATTAGTTTATAATATATTTTTTAAATTTATAATTTACATTCTTTTGTTTAGTTAAGAAAAAGTAAGGTCACAGCTTTCTTCATGTCTCTCATGTGAGGTTAATGCACATGTTTTAGTTAGCTTCTCTGTGTATGTTTAAATCTTTTCCTACCTGATTTATTTTGCTGGTTTAAACTGAATTATCTGACTTAGATTTGTGAAAACCGATGAGACGAAATGTCAAAATTCTGTAAAAATCATCTTTTAAATAACACATATATCATATCATATATCAAATGAAGGAAGGAATATTTTGCTCAAATGAAATAATATTTGTTTGACATAAAATCATTTTGGTAAGTATTTAAAATTTGAAGAAAGAGGAAAATAAAAGCTAAAAATTAACTGATACCTCAATCACAAAACAACGAAATATAATAATGTAAACATGCCATTTTTATCGGAAATTTAGTTTACTTACATTTCATGGCTATTGTAGCCTTTTAAATAATCCATAGGAAATTAGGATTTCACCCATTTTTCTTTGAAAGTTGTGATAACTGGACATAAAATACACAAAAATGTGCACAGAATTAAAAAAATTTTTAATTGAACATATTCCAATACGTAGTTATTGAAAGGTTTTTGGAGTGGATATGTTGCAGGGGAAACCACTCTTCTATACAATAAGGTATGGTAAGACCTTGAAAAAGAGATACAAAAGAATTATTCAGACATTTCATAACAAATGGAGAGAGCATATGTTGTAAACTTAAGACATGCTACTGCAGCAGACTGAGTGTTACTGGGAAAGGAAAGAGTTAATTACTGTGTGTGGTTTTTTTTCTTTTATTCTCGTTCATTTGTTGTAACTGAATATAATCTTTACTGTTTTATTTATATCTTCAGTTTGAATCGTAACATGTAATGTGAATGTGACAGTAAACTACTGCTACTTTCTTCCCAGTGTTGACCTGTTTTATTTGTGTCCAGTTGTTCAGGGATATTTTATTTGAAGTAATAACAAACCTAGCAAACTATGTCTCATGAAAGATATTTTTTTAATGGAAGATGAGTTTTTAAAATAAGTTAGCAATAAGCGACATTTACAACATATTTTTCTGCTAGAAGAATTGAATGGACTAGGGCTGATATTTGGACAGTTAGCAAAATCATGAGTTTTAAAATAAGTTTGCAATAAGCGACATTTACAACATATTTTTCTGCTAGAAGAATTGAATGGACTAGGGCTGATTTTTGGACAGTTAGCAAAATCATGTAGCACTAACATATTTGTTATAGGCTGTTTTTTGTGGCTCCAAAGAAGATAACAGTGATCTTCAAGCACCAAATAAAAAACGCAAGAAATTCTAAAAACTGTCATTTAGATTCTGACATGTATGATTATTCATCAAGAAAACACAAGACACAATAGTAGAAGCAAGGCCTGAAAAAGAGCCTGAATATTTAAAAATCATGACTGACCATCAAGGCTGGATAGAAACATAGAGGAAATGTGTTTTCAGAAAATTAATTGTGGGTGCTAAATTAGAATGGTCACTAGCTCCATATTCTCCATACACGTAGCAAGGCATGGAGAGAACCTTCTCTTTTATTAAATTAGAATGGTCACTAGCTCCACATTCTCCATACATGTAGCAAGGCATGGAGAGAACCTTCTCTTTTATTAAATTAGAATGGTCACTAGCTCCATATTCCCCATACACATAAGGGAACCTTTACTGTGACTAAATTAGGAGCAATCGAACTTATACTGCCAGACAGGTTCAGGTGTCAAATGATGTTTATGAATGAGATATATTAGCAAAGTAGAAACTGGCTTGTAAAGCCTTCACATTGAAAACTGTGGGAGGTAATCAAGGACTGAGGTGATAAGAGATACTTGTATTGTTTTCAAAACAATGCTGGAATGTTCCAAATGTCAAATACATATCAGAACCCCATGAAAGCATAATATCGCAATTGCTCACTCAGTTCTTTTTTCATTTGATTATGTTTTCCTGTCTGCAGCAAAGATGTGAATGGGTTTTTTGCCTTCCCAGTCACAGACAGCATAGCCCCTGGCTACTCTAGCATCATTCTTCATCCAATGGACTTCAGCACAATGGCTTCCAAAATAGAACAAGCAGAATATGTCAATGTTATGGAATTCAAAGTAAGCAGTAGATCACCAAAGTGATCTCTTAGTTCACATATATGTGTTGATAATTCACCATCATAGTTCACATATGTGTTGATAATTCACCATCATAGTTCACATATGTGTTGATAATTCACCATCATAGTTCACATATGTGTTGATAATTTCCCATCATAGTTCACATATGTGTGTTGATAATTTCCCATCATAGTTCACATATATGTGTTGATAATTCCCCATCATAGTTCACATATGTGTGTTGATAATTTCCCATCATAGTTCACATATGTGTTGATAATTTCCCATCATAGTTCACATATGTGTGTTGATAATTTCCCATCATAGTTCACATATATGTGTTGATAATTCCCCATCATAGTTCATATATGTTTGTTGATAATTTCCCATCATAGTTCACATATGTGTGTTGATAATTTCTCATCATAGTTCACGTATGTGTGTTGATAATTCACCATCATAGTTCACGTATGTGTGTTGATAATTTCCCATCATAGCCTCTGCAGCAGTCAATGCCAGCTTGTCTGTGATATCTTGTGCCTACCTTCTTCTAGGTCTTCTCTGTCTCATTTACCCCGGCACTTTGCCTTGCATAACTGTCTTCTAACTATGCCATTATTTTGTTTTACGTGCCCAAAATATATATATATTTTTTTAATCAACCAGTTTTCAGAAATATAAGTTCTTGTAAAATTGACAAATTTGTTCTTTTCTCTGTCCATTGTGAGAAATTCTTCTGTAACACTTGTATTCAAAGACATGTATGGAATTAAATGCTTACATGTAAGTGGATTTATTTTTTTGTTCTCTGCATTTAAAAATTATCTTCTCTTATAAAATATATGGTATCTTGTTTTATTATCTCTCTGAAAGCCAGGCTAGGTTATGTGTATTTCCACTTCCAGTTTACTTTGGATTCTTCCCATGATAATTTTAAGCATGATCACACATGCATGGCTGATCAACTAAGGATTACGTAACTGCTATCAAATTACCACCTCAACATACAAATTCTTGGAATTTGGCTGTTTGCCATGAGCAAACATTTCCCCTCACTGGATAGGCAGTGAATGATAGGCAAACATTTCCCCTCACTAGATAGGCAGTGAATGATAGGCAAACATTTCCCCTCACTAGATAGGCAGTGAATGATAGGCAAACATTTCCCCTCACTAGATAGGCAGTGAATGATAGGCAAACATTTTCCCCCCACTAGATAGGCAGTGAATGATAGGCAAACATTTCCCTTCACTAGATAGGCAGTGAATGATAAGCAAACATTTCCCTTCACTAGATAGGCAGTGAATGATAGGCAAACATATGGGCTGGACTGCTGGAAGGTGGCTGAAATGTCAATAGACAAAGTAACACCTCCGTTAGCCATGGTGCCATGTGTTTGAATTTCAAGCCATAAATTAAACCTAAGTCAGGAAATGATTTCCTCATTTGATTCCCATGTTTCTGCTTGGGTAAGCACACAGCTGTGTAGCAAAAGTTCAAAGAAAATACTATTATCTGAACTCCAAATCTAACAGTGTTTGCCCTTTTGATGAACATCTCGTAAAACATGACTCATGGATAAGAATTATAGTCTAGGAATAACCTAGATTATGAGACCGTAGTAAAATTTACTTCATCAAAACACAAATTTTTACATTTTTCCGTGTTCAAATATTACCCTCATCCTTGTACGTTCCTAATTACCACTTCAGGTGACCCCTGAGTGTTTAATTTGTTTCCATTGATGTTGGGATTTTTTTTATTCAGATCATGAGATACATCATTTAATGCGGGGAAAAAATTGGCAATTTTCTTTCCCCCCCCCCCCCCCCCCCCTTTTTTTTTTTTTTTTTTTTTTACCCACTGTGACCTGGGAAATTTCCTGATCATCAGCAGAAATCAAACAACCCTTTGCGACATGGGAAACACACCGGATAACACTATGCAGTCATCGAACATACTGACAGATTTACAGTGACCATACTGATTGACATTGTAACATGTGTGGACCATGAGGTGAAACTCAAGTCATAAATTATCCTGAACCAGGAAATTCGAGTCCCATGTTTTGCCTAGTGTGAACACATGGGACTGTGTCAAGAGTTCAGAGAAATTACTATTTTTAGAACACCTAATGTTACATTTAAGTGGCAGTAATTTTTACTGCAGTATCATAACTGGGAGAGTTACAGATAGGCATCGTAAACTAGGATTAATGCAACTGTTTTGTAAATGGTGTATTTTTTATATTACCTTTTTTGGTACTGAAATAAATATTGTTCATTTCCAATCTTTTGCCTATATCCCGCTGTTCGAGATCTGTTTACATAATGCTTGGTATATTTTCAATCTCTTCTCCTTTTGCTTTAATGGACTCTGCTGTTATCTCATCCAGGCACTTTGTGCTTCTTTTGGCCCATTCTGTGTTGTTGTCATTATGGTTATTGGCTTTGGCATACATTTCACTGCAATATTTCTTCTAATAGTTTAGTATATCAGTATTTTCCATGAAGCTTGTACCTAGTCTGTTGTTGACTACCTTATGTTTTGGTGATAAATTAATCCTCTAAGTTTGCTATTTCTCCCAAAATTCATATAAATGTCTTATTTGAGGCCACATAAATTTCTTATTTGAGGTCACATAATGTCTCATTTGAGGTCACATACATGTCTTATTTGAGGCACATAAATGTCTTATTTGAGGTCACTTCTATATTTTCAACTCCCTGTAAGGTATATGCGTTACAAAACACATACTCTCCAAGTCATCTTGCTTGATGCCATTCTCTTAAGATTGCTCAATGTAGTCCCATCTTCTTCATCTCTGCTTCCACCTGTTTTCTCCAACTATATTTAGGCCTTTTCCTTTGTATCTCTCCCTGAGGTCTCAGATAAAAAGCCTGTTGTGTAATACTCTCAGTTGGCTTCCACAGTGTGTGTCTTATCCACTACCATCATGCCTGTCACAGATCTCTTTGTCTACTGGTGTTTAGTTTCACATAGTTCTAAGTTCTATGTTGGTAATTTTGTCATGCGATTTCTGTCCTATTTTTCTGCACAAGCATCCATTATTGAGATTTGTGTGGATGTTTGGTGCATTATGGGAGTCTGTGAATTGTGAAATAGCTCTCCAGCAATGAAAATAGAAGTAGCATTATAAAATCCTAGTAGTGTAAGAAACTAATGTTAATATCCAAGTTGGTTTTGGATAGTGAGCTGCCACTCAGTGTTGATTGAAGGCTTTGACTATTCAACCATCTCATGTTTAAGTATAATTAACTTTAGTTTGAGAAAATCAAACATAGACAATTGAAATGATTACACCCAAACTGATAGACTTAAAGAGCACCCCTTTTTTAAACCCAGCATGCACTACTGGAGAAACATGGTGACAAAAGTGCTGTAGACATATGTCTCTTTTTAAATCACTGGTAAGAGGTCAAGGCAAAGAAATGCATCAAAACCATTTTGTCATCCATCAATTACATAAAGAGCTTTAACCATACCGTTTTTTTTTCTGTTTTTTTTTCTATTCTCCTTTCTGTTTGAATCACTAGTAGCAGAAAAATGTTTCATAAAAACTATTGAAGTTCTGTATCATGTACTTGTGTTAAGCTTGCAGAAATTTATCTCAAATTGTTTATCATTGACCTGCAGAAAGACTTCATTTTAATGTGTAACAATGCCATGACCTACAACCGACCAGACACGATCTATTACAAGGAGGCCAAACGACTGCTACACATTGGAATTCGCCAGCTCAGTAAAGTATGTGTCACAAGCTACACATTTTTTTATTATTGACAGCTGATTAAAATTCTTCTTTACTGCAGAGATTACAGTAATTTTGTAAAACAAAAAAAAATAATCTGTAAAATTTGTAGAATTTAAGCTGTTGCTTTTTGAGATTTCAGGAAAAAAAGATACTCACTTTAATATACATTTCACTTTCTGTGATTTTTATGTGTGCTAGAGTGCATTTTAAGTCCATGTTGGATGTACTCCCTCTTCTAAAATTTGGAAAATGTTTTCTAAATAAATTTATTTCCTTATATTTTTCATATATTTTTGTGTTGTTGTCATTGGCCAGCTTTATATCTCTAGTCCCAATGGACTAAATTTTGTGTAAATATCACTTTCCCTATTTTTCACACTGGCAGCCATGGTGTCCCCCACCATACAGGCAGATATTCTCTGACTTCAGAGGTACTCTCGTAATTATCATCAAGTTTTAGTGTTTATGAGTGGATTTTTTCCTGGGCGGCAGCCATTTTTGGTCTGCTCTTTTCAATTTCTAACTGCCAAGGTTTTTAAAGTGCACAAAATGCACATGGGATCTCCAGTTTTTCGCTTTATCTCAGAAGGCTAGACATTGGATCTCACTGCCTAGAGACCAAGGGAGGGCAAAGCCATGAAGAAACCACGGATTTGATTTTAAAAAAATTAACTGCCTGTGGGGGGGGGGGGGATTAAAACCAGGACCTTCTTGTCCAGAGGCTGACATCTTGCCCCTAGACCACCTAACCTCCAAATATTTTTGTGTATTAGAACATCTGTCAGCATGGATAATATAACTACTCAAGAATAGATTGATTGTTAATATTTCCCAAACATTTTTTTTTCATCCCTGCGGATTTCTCTTAGAAAATGTTAATTAACAAGATATCTTCCCAGACATCATCTTTAGAACTGCCCTGCTATGGAAGCCAGATGAAAGAGGAAGGAACCAGTGATAAAAGTCTACTTGGTGAAAAACTTTGAAATGAAAGTAAAAGTCAGGGTGATAAACCAAAGAGAATAAAGTGGAAAAAAAAATGTTTGCTTACAGTATTACATTGTAGGAAGTCATACATGAAGGTGTTTGTTGCTGCATTAAAGAACATTACACAGGAAACAATATCTAAAGTTATAACAAAAAGTCTATTCAAATGTTACAACAAATAGTCTTCTGTAGAAAACAATAGTCCAAATGTTACAACAAAAAGTCTTCTGTAGAAAACAATAGTCCAAATGTTACAACAAAAAGTCTTCTGTAGAAAACAATAGTCCAAATGTTACAACAAAAAGTCTTCTGTAGAAAACAATAGTCCAAATATTACAACAAAAAGTCTTCTGTAGAAATCAATAGTCCAAATGTTACAACAAAAAGTCTTCTGTAGAAACAATAACGTTCAATGTTACAACAAAAAGTCTTCTGTAGAAACAATAGTCCAAATGTTACAACAAAAAGTCTTCTGTAGAAACAATAACGTTCAATGTTACAACAAAAAGTCTTCCGTAGAAAACAAATGACATAAATGCTTTATTTAGAGCTTTGCAATAGATGCCATTCTGATCATCGGAAGAGAGACCCACCCCCTCTATTCCTCCCATATGAAGCATATGCTTCAACTTATTAGCTCTTTGATACTTTAATGGAGGAGAGTCTTGGCCTGCCTGGGTTATTACCCTATCTTAAGCTATGTAAAACAGATAACATGCATTAAACAAATTACAAATTTGTTCTCCAATTATCTGCTTTACTAGTGCTTGTCTACACAGTGCTAGTTACCATAGTGCTAGTCTCAACAGTACCAGTAGTACAGTCTCCACAGTACCAGTTTCCATAGTACCAGTCCTACAGTGCTAGTCTCCACTGTGCCAGTCTCCATACTGCTAGTCTTCAATAGTACCAGTCTCCACAGTGCCAGTTTCCATAGTACTAGTCTCCACAGTGCAAGTCTCCATAGTGCTGGTCTTCACAGTCCCAGTCTCCAATCAGGGTAACTCTAACCTGAGGCATACTGCAAAGGATGGTAGCAGGCACAAGGTAAATAAAGACTTTGCTGCTCCCATACAAGATACCACCAATGCCTTTGTTGATGTAATCAAGAAAAAAACCAAGGTGGCTAATGTTAGACTTGTTTTATCAAGTTTGCTATTCCTGGTCATTGTATAAAGAAAGAAGTGCATGAAATGAGATTTTTAGTTCAAAAAATGTAATGAAAGTAAAAACACATTTTCTGCAGGAGAAGTTGCTGCATCTCAAGAAGACACAGAGCTTCCTAACCAGCATCACGTTGCAAGAGCTAGGGTTTGATGAGAGTGGACATGTTGTGGAGCCCAGTGTTCAACCAGTAACAGAAGAGTCTAAAGAAAAACCTAAAGAGGAACCTAAGTAATTTTACCTGTTGCTTTGATACCATTTCAACCCAGATTATGATATCATAGTAAAAATTACAGCATCAAAACACAAATTCTTCAAAATTTGACAGTCTTCCTTGGTCAAGCACTCCTTACTCCCTCCTTCCTACTACTTTTGGTGACCCTTGAGTGTTGGATTTGTGTCTATTGATGTAGTATTTTTTTTCATTTCAAGAGATACAATCGTTTAATGCAAAGAAAAGAATTTAAAAATTCACCACTTTTCAACAGATTGGTCAATATACCCCCCCCCCATATTGCTGTGACCAGGGAAATTTCCTTAATCGTCTGCTGACATCAAACTGCCCTTTGTACCTTGGGAAGCACAGTGAATAACACTATGAGGTAGTCAAACATACTGACGGACGTACAGCAGCCATTTGAATAGACAATGTAATACGTCGAGTCTATGCAGTCAAATTTCATGTCATAAATCATCCTGACCCAGGAAATCCAAGTCCCTGTGTCTCTCCTAGTGTAAACACACAGAGCTGTGTGTCAAAAGTTCAAAGATGATGCTATTTTTAGAGCTCCTGATGTTATAATTAAGTGGTAGTAATTTTTACTACGGTAAGTAAAAGGGAGAGTTAGAGATATGTGTTTTGTAATCAAGGGTTAAAATCAGGATCCTCAAATGCTCTAAGATGAAGACTAACTTAACATTTTAGAAAGCTTTTTAGGCTGATATCTTTGATGTAATATTATCTGTGTGCAGTTTCTTGAAATTAAAAACACCTAAGCAGAAGAGATTGCTTATTTTTATTATTAAAGCCATTACAATTATATAATGAATAACACATGGTTAGTGACCATGTTTGAAGAAGGTTGATTTATTCACAAATAGGGTTATCTTTATTGTTATAGAAGATCACTTTGTGATCAGATAGAGAAGATGACTTTGTGATTAGATAGAGAAGATCACTTTGTGATTAGATAGAGAAGATCACTTTGTGATTAGATAGAGAAGATGACTTTGTGATCAGATAGAGAAGATGACTTTGTGATTAGATAGAGAAGATGACTTTGTGATCAGATAGAGAAGATGACTTTGTGATTAGATAGAGAAGATGACTTTGTGATTAGATAGAGAAGATCACTTTGTGATTAGAAAGAGAAGATCACTTTGTGATTAGATAGAGAAGATCACTTTGTGATTAGATAGAGAAGATGACTTTGTGATCAGATAGAGAAGATGACTTTGTGATTAGATAGAGATGATGACTTTGTGATCAGATAGAGATGATTACTTTGTGATCAGATAGAGAAGATGACTTTGTGATCAGATAGAGAAGATGACTTTGTGATCAGATAGAGATGATGACTTTGTGATTAGATAGAGAAGATGACTTTGTGATCAGATAGAGAAGGTCACTTTGTGATTAGATTGAGATGATGACTTTGTGATCAGATAGAGAAGATGACTTTGTGATTAGATAGAGACGATCACTTTGTGATTAGATAGAGAAGATGACTTTGTGATTAGATAGAGAAGATCACTTTGTGATCAGATAGAGAAGATGACTTTGTGATTAGATAGAGAAGATGACTTTGTGATCAGATAGAGAAGATCACTTTGTGATTAGATAGAGAAGATCACTTTGTGATCAGATAGAGAAGATCACTTTGTGATTAGATAGAGAAGATCACTTTGTGATTAGATAGAGAAGATCACTTTGTGATCAGATAGAGTAGATCACTTTGTGATCAGATAGAGAAGATCACTTTGTGATTAGATAGAGAAGATCACTTTGTGATTAGATAGAGAAGATCACTTTGTGATCAGATAGAGAAGATCACTTTGTGATCAGATAGAGAAGATCACTTTGTGATCAGATAGAGAAGATGACTTTGTGATCAGATAGAGAAGGTCACTTTGTGATTAGATAGAGAAGATTACTTTGTGATTAGATAGAGAAGGTCACTTTGTGATCAGATAGAGAAGATGACTTTGTGATCAGATAGAGATGATGACTTTGTGATCAGATAACTTTGAAGTTTCCTACACTTATGAAACAAAAGCATAAAAGATCCAAATATCTACATTGGTTTCCAATCACTGAGTGATTTAAATATCTAATTGCCATAAATATATAAACATTTTTTAATTAAAAAAAAAAATTGCCTATAGTGCTTACGATTGGCCATAACTCAAGAATGGTTGCTTAGTTTGCCATGTGCTTTAACGCAGGTTTCTCATGACATGGCACCGTGTCAAGGAGTATGGGTTGGAGCCTGCCTAATGTTCTTTATTTTTTTTCTGTTGTTGATTATTTGTGAATTTTTTTCTGCATGTTGTAAACATACCTATTCCCCTGAAGCGATTTGCGTTTAACTCAAGAACCACTTCATCTATTTTTAAGTGGTAAACTCCACTAGATTAGTGATTGCCATGCCTTGAATCTGATATATAAATAGTAACATGGCAATGTGATTACTTTTAGAAGAGCTTGCTGATCGCTTAACTTCCATATAAGGAGTTTCAAAAGTGTTCTATGGTTTCTGTTGCAAAAGAAAATGTGGCAGGGAATGGTTGTTTCGGTTTCACATTATTTCATAATATTTTTACATCTGTAAGGTGATAATCCTCTTGTTGCCTGCCTTCAAGAAAAAGTACTGCAGCTTAGTGTTTTTTTTTTTTTTTTTAATAATAGCGCAAATATATAACCTGTCCATTCTTTATTTCTTTCATAATTTTTTGTTTTGTTTCCTTTTTTTTTCCCTTCCAGTTTTTTTTATTAACATGTCTGCTTCCCTTCTTGCTAATTAAGTAATGTAAATATAACTATTTGTTTCTGAGGTGTCAATGCTTTGTAAATTAAACTGAAAATATTTCTATGCCTCATTACTACAATCTGGAAGTAAGTGGCTCTTTGACCAATTCATTTTCATCCACATTTTCTTTCAAATGAATATTCAGGCCAGAAATTGAGACTCCCAGTTTGGAGGTCATAGCAGATGACGACTTGTCACCGGAGGAAATCCTAGCCCAGGTGCAGGATGCATCAGAAAAGGCCAAGAACGAGCTCACAACACGCAAGCCAAAAACTGATGTAAGATATGTAGTTATAACATATGATTGCATAGACTATACGGTCATTGATTGCATACGCCATATAGCTAGAAGGAGCGGCCGAGTTGTTAATGGGCTCACTTCTTAATCAGAAGGGTTTAGGTTAAATTCTCAAAAGTGATGGGTACTTTTTTGGGACCAACAAGGTTCTGGAATTACCCAGCTTCTAAAAATGAGTACCACAGATTTTTCTGGGATGTAAAGGCTCCCTGACATGATATTGACATCACATCACCCAAACATGTATGGTTTGTCATGGAAAGTTATTACTAACACCGTAGCCTAGCAAGGTGTGGAGAGAACCTTTACTTATATACAGCAAGAAACACAATGTAGGGTGTTTAATTTATCCCCTGATTACATAAAACATGAGCTAACTAGGTACATGACTTGCTCTAGAAGCTCATCATATTTATATATATATACTAACAAGACAGACAGCATACATGAAACAATAATGGAAATGTAAACAACAATTTCTTCAATTACAATCATCAGTCGACTATGATATGGACTCAAGGACAATAAGAAAAATAAACCTTTAATGAAACGATTTGTGTTAGACAAGAAACAACCCAAGATCTAAAATGAAGATCAAGTAACAAAAGAGATGCTAAGAATGCATAAGAAACAATAGATAAAATGGTCTGGCCATGTGATAAGACAGAAAGATCAAAATACAACACAGTGAACTACAAGAACACCAGACCCAAGAGCTGACCACAAAAATAGATGGATTGATTCCCAGCTCTTATGATTATTGTTAATGGCCTATAGCAGGAGTCTAATCCTGCTATAAGACATTAGCAATAATAATAAGAGACGCTATAACTTAAATTTTCATAAAAATTTGTGGTTAAATTGTGGCTATTTTACACCAGAAAGGGGTCAAATTATGACATTTTTCTTTTTGTAAACGTTACTGGACTAAAACATCAACAGCTTAAAAAAGAACTATTCCAGAATATTCTTATTTTTGTAGTGTCACAAATTTGAACCACTCCAAGAAAATATCAATCTCAAGAATATGTGGAATGTAGTTTCCTCAGGACATACATTTATGCATGTAGCAATATTTATGTGATAATAACTTAAATGCTACTTGGATATTAAAACAAGCAGCTGTGAAGTATATGGAACTGATAACATAACAAGAGTGGGACCTGATTGTAGAGCCAGGAGGGATGTTCTTTCCAAATAGGTTTCAGTCTTGCAAGTTCTGCTGTGGATCTATCATTTCTCTCTGAAGGGCTAAGATCTCCTCCAGGATGACAGTGACTTTACTAGTTGGAGATCACAGTCATTGTCTCTGATTATCAGTCAACAAACATTTCTTTTTTTATATATTCTAACAATTGTTATGTTATTTGTTTGATATATTTTTAATGGTGGATGGAGAGGTAAGATTTTCCAGCTTTAATGGAAGTAATTAACTAAGGTAGAGCTTGACTGTCCAGCCAAGAACTTAGCTGCCCCAGTGAAATTGTTGCATACAATTCTATAGAACTTAGCTGCCTCAATAAAATTGTTGCATACATTTCTCTAGAACTTAGCTGCCCCAGTGAAATTGTTGCATACAATTCTATAGAACTTAGCTGCCTCAATAAAATTGTTGCATACATTTCTATAGAACTTAGCTGCCCCAGTGAAATTGTTGCATACAATTCTATAGAACTTAGCTGCCTCAATAAAATTGTTGCATACATTTCTATAGAACTTAGCTGCCTCAATAAAATTGTTGCATACATTTCTATAGAACTTAGCTGCCTCAATGAAATTGTTGCATACATTTCTATAGAACTTAGCTGCCTCAATAAAATTGTTGCATACATTTCTACAGAACTTAGCTGCCCCAGTGAAATTGTTGCATACATTTCTATAGAACTTAGCTGCCTCAATGAAATTGTTGCATACAATTCTATAGAACTTAGCTGCCTCAATGAAATTGTTGCATACAATTCTATAGAACATAGCTGCCTCAATAAAATTGTTGCATACATTTCTATAGAACTTAGCTGCCTCAATAAAATTGTTGCATACATTTCTATAGAACTTAGCTGCCTCAATGAAATTGTTGCATACAATTCTATAGAACATAGCTGCCTCAATAAAATTGTTGCATACATTTCTATAGAACTTAGCTGCCCTAGTGAAATTGTTGCATACATTTCTATAGAACTTAGCTGCCTCAATAAAATTGTTGCATACATTTCTATAGAACTTAGCTGCCCCAGTGAAATTGTTGCATACAATTCTATAGAACTTAGCTGCCTCAATAAAATTGTTGCATACATTTCTATAGAACTTAGCTGCCTCAATAAAATTGTTGCATACATTTATATAGAACTTAGCTGCCTCAATAAAATTGTTGCATACATTTCTATAGAACTTAGCTGCCTCAATGACATTGTTGCATACATATCTATAGAACTTAGCTGCCCAGTGAAATTGTTGCATACATTTCTATAAAACTTAGCTGCCTCAATGAAATTGTTGCATACATTTCTATAAAACTTAGCTGCCCAATGAAATTGTTGCATACATTTCTATAGAACTTAGCTGCCCAATGAAATTGTTGCATACATTTCTACAGAACTTAGCTGCCTCAGTGAAATTGTTGCATACATTTCTATAGAACTTAGCTGCCTCAATAAAATTGTTGCATACATTTCTATAGAACTTAGCTGCCTCAATGAAATTGTTGCATACATTTCTCTAGAACTTAGCTGCCTAGTGAAATTGTTGCATACATTTCTATAGAACTTAGCTGCCCTAGTGAAATTGTTGCATACATTTCTATAAACTTAGCTGCCTCAATGAAATTGTTGCATACATTTCTACAAAACTTAGCTCCCCCGGTGAAATTGTTGCATACATTTCTATAGAACTTAGCTGCCTCAGTGAAATTGTAGCATACAATTCTATAGAACTTAGCTGCCTCAATAAAATTGTTGCATACATTTCTATAGAACTTAGCTGCCTCAATAAAATTGTTGCATACATTTCTATAGAACTTAGCTGCCTCAATAAAATTGTTGCATACATTTCTATAGAACTTAGCTGCCTCAATGAAATTGTTGCATACATTTCTATAGAACTTAGCTGCCCTAGTGAAATTGTTGCATACATTTCTATAAAACTTAGCTGCCTCAATGAAATTGTTGCATACATTTCTATAAAACTTAGCTGCCTCAATGAAATTGTTGCATACATTTCTATAGAACTTAGCTGCCTCAATGAAATTGTTGCATACATTTCTACAGAACTTAGCTGCCCAGTGAAATTGTTGCATACATTTCTACAGAACTTAGCTGCCTCAATGAAATTGTTGCATACAATTCTATAGAACTTAGCTGCCTCAATGAAATTGTTGCATACAATTCTATAGAACTTAGCTGCCTCAATGAAATTGTTGCATACAATTCTATAGAACATAGCTGCCTCAATAAAATTGTTGCATACATTTCTATAGAACTTAGCTGCCTCAATGAAATTGTTGCATACATTTCTATAGAACTTAGCTGCCTCAATGAAATTGTTGCATACATTTCTACAGAACTTAGCTGCCCCAATGAAATTGTTGCATACATTTCTACAGAACTTAGCTGCCCCAGTGAAATTGTTGCATACATTTCTATAGAACTTAGCTGCCTCAATGAAATTGTTGCATACAATTCTATAGAACTTAGCTGCCTCAATGAAATTGTTGCATACAATTCTATAGAACATAGCTGCCTCAATAAAATTGTTGCATACATTTCTATAGAACTTAGCTGCCTCAATAAAATTGTTGCATACATTTCTATAGAACTTAGCTGCCTCAATAAAATTGTTGCATACATTTCTATAGAACTTAGCTGCCCTAGTGAAATTGTTGCATACATTTCTATAGAACTTAGCTGCCTCAATAAAATTGTTGCATACATTTCTATAGAACTTAGCTGCCCCAGTGAAATTGTTGCATACAATTCTATAGAACATAGCTGCCTCAATGAAATTGTTGCACACATTTCTATAGAACTTAGCTGCCTCAATGGAATTGTTGCATACATTTCTACAGAACTTAGCTGCCTCAATGAAATTGTTGCATACATTTCTACAGAACTTAGCTGCCTCAATAAAATTGTTGCATACATTTCTATAGAACTTAGCTGCCTCAATGAAATTGTTGCATACATTTCTATAGAACTTAGCTGCCTCAATGAAATTGCTGCATACATTTCTATAGAACTTAGTTTCCTCAATGAAATTGTTGCATACAATTCTATAGAACTTAGCTGCCTCAATGAAATTGTTGCATACACTTCTATAGAACTTAGCTGCCTCAATGAAATTGTTGCATACACTTCTATAGAACTTAGCTGCCTCAATGAAATTGTTGCATACATTTCTATAGAACATAGCTGCCCCAGTGAAATTGTTGCATACATTTCTATAGAACTTAGCTGCCCTAGTGAAATTGTTGCATACAATTCTATAGAACTTAGCTGCCTCAATGAAATTGTTGCATATATTTCTATAGAACATAGCTGCCCCAGTGAAATTGTTGCATACATTTCTATAGAACTTAGCTGCCTCAGTGAAATTGTTGCATACATTTCTATAGAACATAGCTGCCCCAGTGAAATTGTTGCATACATTTCTATAGAACATAGCTGCCCCAGTGAAATTGTTGCATACATTTCTATAGAACATAGCTGCCCCAGTGAAATTGTTGCATACATTTCTATAGAACTTAGCTGCCTCAATAAAATTGTTGCATACATTTCTATAGAACTTAGCTGCCTCAATGAAATTGTTGCATACATATCTATAGAACTTAGCTGTCCTAGTGAAATTGTTGCATACATTTCTATAAAACTTAGCTGCCTCAATGAAATTGTTGCATACATTTCTATAAAACTTAGCTGCCTCAATGAAATTGTTGCATACATTTCTATAGAACTTAGCTGCCTCAATAAAATTGTTGCATACATTTCTACAGAACTTAGCTGCCCCAGTGAAATTGTTGCATACATTTCTACAGAACTTAGCTGCCTCAATGAAATTGTTGCATACAATTCTATAGAACTTAGCTGCCTCAATGAAATTGTTGCATACATTTCTCTAGAACTTAGCTGCCTCAATGAAATTGTTGCATACATTTCTATAGAACTTAGCTGCCTCAATGAAATTGTTGCATACATTTCTATAGAACTTAGCTGCCTCAATGACATTGTTGCATACATATCTATAGAACTTAGCTGCCCTAGTGAAATTGTTGCATACATTTCTATAAAACTTAGCTGCCTCAATGAAATTGTTGCATACATTTCTATAAAACTTAGCTGCCTCAATGAAATTGTTGCATACATTTCTATAGAACTTAGCTGCCTCAATAAAATTGTTGCATACATTTCTACAGAACTTAGCTGCCCCAGTGAAATTGTTGCATACATTTCTACAGAACTTAGCTGCCTCAATGAAATTGTTGCATACAATTCTATAGAACTTAGCTGCCTCAATGAAATTGTTGCATACATTTCTCTAGAACTTAGCTGCCCTAGTGAAATTGTTGCATACATTTCTATAGAACTTAGCTGCCTCAATAAAATTGTTGCATACATTTCTACAGAACTTAGCTGCCCCAGTGAAATTGTTGCATACATTTCTACAGAACTTAGCTGCCTCAATGAAATTGTTGCATACAATTCTATAGAACTTAGCTGCCTCAATGAAATTGTTGCATACATTTCTCTAGAACTTAGCTGCCCTAGTGAAATTGTTGCATACATTTCTATAGAACTTAGCTGCCCCAGTGAAATTGTTGCATACATTTCTATAGAACTTAGCTGCCTCAATAAAATTGTTGCATACATTTCTACAGAACTTAGCTCCCCCGGTGAAATTGTTGCATACATTTCTATAGAACTTAGCTGCCCCAGTGAAATTGTTGCATACAATTCTATAGAACTTAGCTGCCTCAATAAAATTGTTGCATACATTTCTATAGAACTTAGCTGCCTCAATAAAATTGTTGCATACATTTCTATAGAACTTAGCTGCCTCAATAAAATTGTTGCATACATTTCTATAGAACTTAGCTGCCTCAATGAAATTGTTGCATACATTTCTATAGAACTTAGCTGCCCTAGTGAAATTGTTGCATACATTTCTATAAAACTTAGCTGCCTCAATGAAATTGTTGCATACATTTCTATAAAACTTAGCTGCCTCAATGAAATTGTTGCATACATTTCTATAGAACTTAGCTGCCTCAATGAAATTGTTGCATACATTTCTACAGAACTTAGCTGCCCCAGTGAAATTGTTGCATACATTTCTACAGAACTTAGCTGCCTCAATGAAATTGTTGCATACTATTCTATAGAACTTAGCTGCCTCAATGAAATTGTTGCATACAATTCTATAGAACTTAGCTGCCTCAATGAAATTGTTGCATACAATTCTATAGAACATAGCTGCCTCAATAAAATTGTTGCATACATTTCTATAGAACTTAGCTGCCTCAATGAAATTGTTGCATACATTTCTATAGAACTTAGCTGCCTCAATGAAATTGTTGCATACATTTCTACAGAACTTAGCTGCCCCAATGAAATTGTTGCATACATTTCTATAGAACTTAGCTGCCCCAGTGAAATTGTTGCATACATTTCTATAGAACTTAGCTGCCTCAATGAAATTGTTGCATACAATTCTATAGAACTTAGCTGCCTCAATGAAATTGTTGCATACAATTCTATAGAACATAGCTGCCTCAATAAAATTGTTGCATACATTTCTATAGAACTTAGCTGCCTCAATAAAATTGTTGCATACATTTCTATAGAACTTAGCTGCCTCAATGAAATTGTTGCATACAATTCTATAGAACATAGCTGCCTCAATAAAATTGTTGCATACATTTCTATAGAACTTAGCTGCCCTAGTGAAATTGTTGCATACATTTCTATAGAACTTAGCTGCCTCAATAAAATTGTTGCATACATTTCTATAGAACTTAGCTGCCCCAGTGAAATTGTTGCATACAATTCTATAGAACATAGCTGCCTCAATGAAATTGTTGCACACATTTCTATAGAACTTAGCTGCCTCAATGGAATTGTTGCATACATTTCTACAGAACTTAGCTGCCTCAATGAAATTGTTGCATACATTTCTACAGAACTTAGCTGCCTCAATAAAATTGTTGCATACATTTCTATAGAACTTAGCTGCCTCAATGAAATTGTTGCATACATTTCTATAGAACTTAGCTGCCTCAATGAAATTGTTGCATACATTTCTATAGAACTTAGCTGCCTCAATGAAATTGCTGCATACATTTCTATAGAACTTAGTTTCCTCAATGAAATTGTTGCATACAATTCTATAGAACTTAGCTGCCTCAATGAAATTGTTGCATACACTTCTGTAGAACTTAGCTGCCTCAATGAAATTGTTGCATACACTTCTATAGAACTTAGCTGCCTCAATGAAATTGTTGCATACATTTCTATAGAACATAGCTGCCCCAGTGAAATTGTTGCATACATTTCTATAGAACTTAGCTGCCCTAGTGAAATTGTTGCATACAATTCTATAGAACTTAGCTGCCTCAATGAAATTGTTGCATATATTTCTATAGAACATAGCTGCCCCAGTGAAATTGTTGCATACATTTCTATAGAACTTAGCTGCCTCAGTGAAATTGTTGCATACATTTCTATAGAACATAGCTGCCCCAGTGAAATTGTTGCATACATTTCTATAGAACATAGCTGCCCCAGTGAAATTGTTGCATACATTTCTATAGAACATAGCTGCCCCAGTGAAATTGTTGCATACATTTCTATAGAACTTAGCTGCCTCAATAAAATTGTTGCATACATTTCTATAGAACTTAGCTGCCTCAATGAAATTGTTGCATACATATCTATAGAACTTAGCTGCCCTAGTGAAATTGTTGCATACATTTCTATAAAACTTAGCTGCCTCAATGAAATTGTTGCATACACTTCTATAGAACTTAGCTGCCTCAATGAAATTGTTGCATACACTTCTATAGAACTTAGCTGCCTCAATGAAATTGTTGCATACATTTCTATAGAACATAGCTGCCCTAGTGAAATTGTTGCATACAATTCTATAGAACTTAGCTGCCTCAATGAAATTGTTGCATATATTTCTATAGAACATAGCTGCCCCAGTGAAATTGTTGCATACATTTCTATAGAACTTAGCTGCCTCAGTGAAATTGTTGCATACATTTCTATAGAACATAGCTGCCCCAGTGAAATTGTTGCATACATTTCTATAGAACATAGCTTCCCCAGTGAAATTGTTGCATACATTTCTATAGAACATAGCTGCCCCAGTGAAATTGTTGCATACATTTCTATAGAACTTAGCTGCCTCAATAAAATTGTTGCATACATTTCTATAGAACTTAGCTGCCTCAATGAAATTGTTGCATACATATCTATAGAACTTAGCTGTCCTAGTGAAATTGTTGCATACATTTCTATAAAACTTAGCTGCCTCAATGAAATTGTTGCATACATTTCTATAAAACTTAGCTGCCTCAATGAAATTGTTGCATACATTTCTATAGAACTTAGCTGCCTCAATAAAATTGTTGCATACATTTCTACAGAACTTAGCTGCCCCAGTGAAATTGTTGCATACATTTCTACAGAACTTAGCTGCCTCAATGAAATTGTTGCATACAATTCTATAGAACTTAGCTGCCTCAATGAAATTGTTGCATACATTTCTCTAGAACTTAGCTGCCTCAATGAAATTGTTGCATACATTTCTATAGAACTTAGCTGCCTCAATGAAATTGTTGCATACATTTCTATAGAACTTAGCTGCCTCAATGACATTGTTGCATACATATCTATAGAACTTAGCTGCCCTAGTGAAATTGTTGCATACATTTCTATAAAACTTAGCTGCCTCAATGAAATTGTTGCATACATTTCTATAAAACTTAGCTGCCTCAATGAAATTGTTGCATACATTTCTATAGAACTTAGCTGCCTCAATAAAATTGTTGCATACATTTCTACAGAACTTAGCTGCCCCAGTGAAATTGTTGCATACATTTCTACAGAACTTAGCTGCCTCAATGAAATTGTTGCATACAATTCTATAGAACTTAGCTGCCTCAATGAAATTGTTGCATACATTTCTCTAGAACTTAGCTGCCCTAGTGAAATTGTTGCATACATTTCTATAGAACTTAGCTGCCTCAATAAAATTGTTGCATACATTTCTACAGAACTTAGCTGCCTCAATGAAATTGTTGCATACAATTCTATAGAACTTAGCTGCCTCAATGAAATTGTTGCATACATTTCTCTAG
This sequence comes from Megaustenia siamemsis, assembly GCA_032433765.1. Taxonomy (NCBI): domain Eukaryota; kingdom Metazoa; phylum Mollusca; class Gastropoda; order Stylommatophora; family Ariophantidae; genus Megaustenia; species Megaustenia siamemsis. The sequence continues at coordinate 5,244,829 of JAVIAB010000106.1, read as the reverse complement.
AACTTAGCTGCCCTAGTGAAATTGTTGCATACATTTCTATAGAACTTAGCTGCCCCAGTGAAATTGTTGCATACATTTCTATAGAACTTAGCTGCCTCAATAAAATTGTTGCATACATTTCTACAGAACTTAGCTCCCCCGGTGAAATTGTTGCATACATTTCTATAGAACTTAGCTGCCCCAGTGAAATTGTTGCATACAATTCTATAGAACTTAGCTGCCTCAATAAAATTGTTGCATACATTTCTATAGAACTTAGCTGCCTCAATAAAATTGTTGCATACATTTCTATAGAACTTAGCTGCCTCAATAAAATTGTTGCATACATTTCTATAGAACTTAGCTGCCTCAATGAAATTGTTGCATACATTTCTATAGAACTTAGCTGCCCTAGTGAAATTGTTGCATACATTTCTATAAAACTTAGCTGCCTCAATGAAATTGTTGCATACATTTCTATAAAACTTAGCTGCCTCAATGAAATTGTTGCATACATTTCTATAGAACTTAGCTGCCTCAATGAAATTGTTGCATACATTTCTACAGAACTTAGCTGCCCCAGTGAAATTGTTGCATACATTTCTATAGAACTTAGCTGCCCCAGTGAAATTGTTGCATACATTTCTATAGAACTTAGCTGCCTCAATGAAATTGTTGCATACAATTCTATAGAACTTAGCTGCCTCAATGAAATTGTTGCATACAATTCTATAGAACATAGCTGCCTCAATAAAATTGTTGCATACATTTCTATAGAACTTAGCTGCCTCAATAAAATTGTTGCATACATTTCTATAGAACTTAGCTGCCTCAATGAAATTGTTGCATACAATTCTATAGAACATAGCTGCCTCAATAAAATTGTTGCATACATTTCTATAGAACTTAGCTGCCCTAGTGAAATTGTTGCATACATTTCTATAGAACTTAGCTGCCTCAATAAAATTGTTGCATACATTTCTATAGAACTTAGCTGCCCCAGTGAAATTGTTGCATACAATTCTATAGAACATAGCTGCCTCAATGAAATTGTTGCACACATTTCTATAGAACTTAGCTGCCTCAATGGAATTGTTGCATACATTTCTACAGAACTTAGCTGCCTCAATGAAATTGTTGCATACATTTCTACAGAACTTAGCTGCCTCAATAAAATTGTTGCATACATTTCTATAGAACTTAGCTGCCTCAATGAAATTGTTGCATACATTTCTATAGAACTTAGCTGCCTCAATGAAATTGTTGCATACATTTCTATAGAACTTAGCTGCCTCAATGAAATTGCTGCATACATTTCTATAGAACTTAGTTTCCTCAATGAAATTGTTGCATACAATTCTATAGAACTTAGCTGCCTCAATGAAATTGTTGCATACACTTCTATAGAACTTAGCTGCCTCAATGAAATTGTTGCATACACTTCTATAGAACTTAGCTGCCTCAATGAAATTGTTGCATACATTTCTATAGAACATAGCTGCCCCAGTGAAATTGTTGCATACATTTCTATAGAACTTAGCTGCCCTAGTGAAATTGTTGCATACAATTCTATAGAACTTAGCTGCCTCAATGAAATTGTTGCATATATTTCTATAGAACATAGCTGCCCCAGTGAAATTGTTGCATACATTTCTATAGAACTTAGCTGCCTCAGTGAAATTGTTGCATACATTTCTATAGAACATAGCTGCCCCAGTGAAATTGTTGCATACATTTCTATAGAACATAGCTGCCCCAGTGAAATTGTTGCATACATTTCTATAGAACATAGCTGCCCCAGTGAAATTGTTGCATACATTTCTATAGAACTTAGCTGCCTCAATAAAATTGTTGCATACATTTCTATAGAACTTAGCTGCCTCAATGAAATTGTTGCATACATATCTATAGAACTTAGCTGCCCTAGTGAAATTGTTGCATACATTTCTATAAAACTTAGCTGCCTCAATGAAATTGTTGCATACACTTCTATAGAACTTAGCTGCCTCAATGAAATTGTTGCATACACTTCTATAGAACTTAGCTGCCTCAATGAAATTGTTGCATACATTTCTATAGAACATAGCTGCCCTAGTGAAATTGTTGCATACAATTCTATAGAACTTAGCTGCCTCAATGAAATTGTTGCATATATTTCTATAGAACATAGCTGCCCCAGTGAAATTGTTGCATACATTTCTATAGAACTTAGCTGCCTCAGTGAAATTGTTGCATACATTTCTATAGAACATAGCTGCCCCAGTGAAATTGTTGCATACATTTCTATAGAACATAGCTGCCCCAGTGAAATTGTTGCATACATTTCTATAGAACATAGCTGCCCCAGTGAAATTGTTGCATACATTTCTATAGAACTTAGCTGCCTCAATAAAATTGTTGCATACATTTCTATAGAACTTAGCTGCCTCAATGAAATTGTTGCATACATATCTATAGAACTTAGCTGTCCTAGTGAAATTGTTGCATACATTTCTATAAAACTTAGCTGCCTCAATGAAATTGTTGCATACATTTCTATAAAACTTAGCTGCCTCAATGAAATTGTTGCATACATTTCTATAGAACTTAGCTGCCTCAATAAAATTGTTGCATACATTTCTACAGAACTTAGCTGCCCCAGTGAAATTGTTGCATACATTTCTACAGAACTTAGCTGCCTCAATGAAATTGTTGCATACAATTCTATAGAACTTAGCTGCCTCAATGAAATTGTTGCATACATTTCTCTAGAACTTAGCTGCCTCAATGAAATTGTTGCATACATTTCTATAGAACTTAGCTGCCTCAATGAAATTGTTGCATACATTTCTATAGAACTTAGCTGCCTCAATGACATTGTTGCATACATATCTATAGAACTTAGCTGCCCTAGTGAAATTGTTGCATACATTTCTATAAAACTTAGCTGCCTCAATGAAATTGTTGCATACATTTCTATAAAACTTAGCTGCCTCAATGAAATTGTTGCATACATTTCTATAGAACTTAGCTGCCTCAATAAAATTGTTGCATACATTTCTACAGAACTTAGCTGCCCCAGTGAAATTGTTGCATACATTTCTACAGAACTTAGCTGCCTCAATGAAATTGTTGCATACAATTCTATAGAACTTAGCTGCCTCAATGAAATTGTTGCATACATTTCTCTAGAACTTAGCTGCCCTAGTGAAATTGTTGCATACATTTCTATAGAACTTAGCTGCCTCAATAAAATTGTTGCATACATTTCTACAGAACTTAGCTGCCCCAGTGAAATTGTTGCATACATTTCTACAGAACTTAGCTGCCTCAATGAAATTGTTGCATACAATTCTATAGAACTTAGCTGCCTCAATGAAATTGTTGCATACATTTCTCTAGAACTTAGCTGCCCTAGTGAAATTGTTGCATACATTTCTATAGAACTTAGCTGCCCCAGTGAAATTGTTGCATACATTTCTATAGAACTTAGCTGCCTCAATAAAATTGTTGCATACATTTCTACAGAACTTAGTTCCCCCGGTGAAATTGTTGCATACATTTCTATAGAACTTAGCTGCCCCAGTGAAATTGTTGCATACAATTCTATAGAACTTAGCTGCCTCAATAAAATTGTTGCATACATTTCTATAGAACTTAGCTGCCTCAATAAAATTGTTGCATACATTTCTATAGAACTTAGCTGCCTCAATAAAATTGTTGCATACATTTCTATAGAACTTAGCTGCCTCAATGAAATTGTTGCATACATTTCTATAGAACTTAGCTGCCCTAGTGAAATTGTTGCATACATTTCTATAAAACTTAGCTGCCTCAATGAAATTGTTGCATACATTTCTATAAAACTTAGCTGCCTCAATGAAATTGTTGCATACATTTCTATAGAACTTAGCTGCCTCAATGAAATTGTTGCATACATTTCTACAGAACTTAGCTGCCCCAGTGAAATTGTTGCATACATTTCTACAGAACTTAGCTGCCTCAATGAAATTGTTGCATACTATTCTATAGAACTTAGCTGCCTCAATGAAATTGTTGCATACAATTCTATAGAACTTAGCTGCCTCAATGAAATTGTTGCATACAATTCTATAGAACATAGCTGCCTCAATAAAATTGTTGCATACATTTCTATAGAACTTAGCTGCCTCAATGAAATTGTTGCATACATTTCTATAGAACTTAGCTGCCTCAATGAAATTGTTGCATACATTTCTACAGAACTTAGCTGCCCCAATGAAATTGTTGCATACATTTCTACAGAACTTAGCTGCCCCAGTGAAATTGTTGCATACATTTCTATAGAACTTAGCTGCCTCAATGAAATTGTTGCATACAATTCTATAGAACTTAGCTGCCTCAATGAAATTGTTGCATACAATTCTATAGAACATAGCTGCCTCAATAAAATTGTTGCATACATTTCTATAGAACTTAGCTGCCTCAATAAAATTGTTGCATACATTTCTATAGAACTTAGCTGCCTCAATGAAATTGTTGCATACAATTCTATAGAACATAGCTGCCTCAATAAAATTGTTGCATACATTTCTATAGAACTTAGCTGCCCTAGTGAAATTGTTGCATACATTTCTATAGAACTTAGCTGCCTCAATAAAATTGTTGCATACATTTCTATAGAACTTAGCTGCCCCAGTGAAATTGTTGCATACAATTCTATAGAACATAGCTGCCTCAATGAAATTGTTGCACACATTTCTATAGAACTTAGCTGCCTCAATGGAATTGTTGCATACATTTCTACAGAACTTAGCTGCCTCAATGAAATTGTTGCATACATTTCTACAGAACTTAGCTGCCTCAATAAAATTGTTGCATACATTTCTATAGAACTTAGCTGCCTCAATGAAATTGTTGCATACATTTCTATAGAACTTAGCTGCCTCAATGAAATTGTTGCATACATTTCTATAGAACTTAGCTGCCTCAATGAAATTGCTGCATACATTTCTATAGAACTTAGTTTCCTCAATGAAATTGTTGCATACAATTCTATAGAACTTAGCTGCCTCAATGAAATTGTTGCATACACTTCTATAGAACTTAGCTGCCTCAATGAAATTGTTGCATACACTTCTATAGAACTTAGCTGCCTCAATGAAATTGTTGCATACATTTCTCTAGAACATAGCTGCCCCAGTGAAATTGTTGCATACATTTCTATAGAACTTAGCTGCCCTAGTGAAATTGTTGCATACAATTCTATAGAACTTAGCTGCCTCAATGAAATTGTTGCATATATTTCTATAGAACATAGCTGCCCCAGTGAAATTGTTGCATACATTTCTATAGAACTTAGCTGCCTCAGTGAAATTGTTGCATACATTTCTATAGAACATAGCTGCCCCAGTGAAATTGTTGCATACATTTCTATAGAACATAGCTGCCCCAGTGAAATTGTTGCATACATTTCTATAGAACATAGCTGCCCCAGTGAAATTGTTGCATACATTTCTATAGAACTTAGCTGCCTCAATAAAATTGTTGCATACATTTCTATAGAACTTAGCTGCCTCAATGAAATTGTTGCATACATATCTATAGAACTTAGCTGCCCTAGTGAAATTGTTGCATACATTTCTATAAAACTTAGCTGCCTCAATGAAATTGTTGCATACATTTCTATAAAACTTAGCTGCCTCAATGAAATTGTTGCATACATTTCTACAGAACTTAGCTGCCCCAGTGAAATTGTTGCATACATTTCTACAGAACTTAGCTGCCTCAATGAAATTGTTGCATACAATTCTATAGAACTTAGCTGCCTCAATGAAATTGTTGCATACATTTCTCTAGAACTTAGCTGCCCTAGTGAAATTGTTGCATACATTTCTATAGAACTTAGCTGCCCCAGTGAAATTGTTGCATACATTTCTATAGAACTTAGCTGCCTCAATAAAATTGTTGCATACATTTCTACAGAACTTAGCTCCCCCGGTGAAATTGTTGCATACATTTCTATAGAACTTAGCTGCCCCAGTGAAATTGTTGCATACAATTCTATAGAACTTAGCTGCCTCAATAAAATTGTTGCATACATTTCTATAGAACTTAGCTGCCTCAATAAAATTGTTGCATACATTTCTATAGAACTTAGCTGCCTCAATAAAATTGTTGCATACATTTCTATAGAACTTAGCTGCCTCAATGAAATTGTTGCATACATTTCTATAGAACTTAGCTGCCCTAGTGAAATTGTTGCATACATTTCTATAAAACTTAGCTGCCTCAATGAAATTGTTGCATACATTTCTATAGAACTTAGCTGCCCTAGTGAAATTGTTGCATACATTTCTATAGAACTTAGCTGCCTCAATAAAATTGTTGCATACATTTCTACAGAACTTAGCTGCCCCAGTGAAATTGTTGCATACATTTCTACAGAACTTAGCTGCCTCAATGAAATTGTTGCATACAATTCTATAGAACTTAGCTGCCTCAATGAAATTGTTGCATACAATTCTATAGAACTTAGCTGCCTCAATGAAATTGTTGCATACAATTCTATAGAACATAGCTGCCTCAATAAAATTGTTGCATACATTTCTATAGAACTTAGCTGCCTCAATGAAATTGTTGCATACATTTCTATAGAACTTAGCTGCCTCAATGAAATTGTTGCATACATTTCTACAGAACTTAGCTGCCCCAATGAAATTGTTGCATACATTTCTACAGAACTTAGCTGCCCCAGTGAAATTGTTGCATACATTTCTATAGAACTTAGCTGCCTCAATGAAATTGTTGCATACAATTCTATAGAACATAGCTGCCTCAATAAAATTGTTGCATACATTTCTATAGAACTTAGCTGCCTCAATGAAATTGTTGCATACATTTCTATAGAACTTAGCTGCCTCAATGAAATTGTTGCATACAATTCTATAGAACATAGCTGCCTCAATAAAATTGTTGCATACATTTCTATAGAACTTAGCTGCCCTAGTGAAATTGTTGCATACATTTCTATAGAACTTAGCTGCCTCAATAAAATTGTTGCATACATTTCTATAGAACTTAGCTGCCCCAGTGAAATTGTTGCATACAATTCTATAGAACATAGCTGCCTCAATGAAATTGTTGCATACATTTCTATTGAACTTAGCTGCCCTAGTGAAATTGTTGCATACATTTCTACAGAACTTAGCTGCCTCAATGAAATTGTTGCATACATTTCTACAGAACTTAGCTGCCTCAATAAAATTGTTGCATACATTTCTATAGAACTTAGCTGCCTCAATGAAATTGTTGCATACATTTCTATAGAACTTAGCTGCCTCAATGAAATTGTTGCATACATTTCTATAGAACTTAGCTGCCTCAATGAAATTGCTGCATACATTTCTATAGAACTTAGTTTCCTCAATGAAATTGTTGCATACAATTCTATAGAACTTAGCTGCCTCAATGAAATTGTTGCATACACTTCTATAGAACTTAGCTGCCTCAATGAAATTGTTGCATGCACTTCTATAGAACTTAGCTGCCTCAATGAAATTGTTGCATACATTTCTATAGAACATAGCTGCCCCAGTGAAATTGTTGCATACATTTCTATAGAACTTAGCTGCCCTAGTGAAATTGTTGCATACAATTCTATAGAACTTAGCTGCCTCAATGAAATTGTTGCATACATTTCTATAGAACATAGCTGCCCCAGTGAAATTGTTGCATACATTTCTATAGAACTTAGCTGCCTCAGTGAAATTGTTGCATACATTTCTATAGAACATAGCTGCCCCAGTGAAATTGTTGCATACATTTCTATAGAACATAGCTGCCCCAGTGAAATTGTTGCATACATTTCTATAGAACTTAGCTGCCTCAATGAAATTGTTGCATACAATTCTATAGAACTTAGCTGCCTCAATGAAATTGTTGCATACATTTCTATAGAACTTAGCTGCCTCAATGAAATTGCTGCATACATTTCTATAGAACTTAGTTGCCTCAATGAAATTGTTGCATACAATTCTATAGAACTTAGCTGCCTCAATGAAATTGTTGCATACACTTCTATAGAACTTAGCTGCCTCAATGAAATTGTTGCATACACTTCTATAGAACTTAGCTGCCTCAATGAAATTGTTGCATACATTTCTACATCTGTACCTGTGTTTGTTACAGCTAGGGTTTCTGAGGCTTGATGAAGATGGAACAACATCAATGACCATCCTCAATCCATGGAATGATGGAGTTGGTGAGCTTTTTGAATATCCTTTCTAAGTTCAGTTACCCTGTTGTTCAAATTTGTGGCATTTCTGACAAATACTTATGTTAATAATTTCTATTTTTTTAATCCGAAAATTATCATCATAAATATTGACAATTCTATTGATGCATTCAAAAAGTAGCACAAATGAAGAATAAGGTAGGAAATAAGTTAAAGTGTGTTTGTATTCAGTCAACTTATTTACAATTTTATTTGTAGTTTATTTTTATGATGTTTATTGATCTTAGACAAAGAGATATCTTTATGTAACTTTGGTTGTCTTATTGATCTTAGATAAAGAGGTGTCTTTATGTAATTTTGGCTGTCTTATTGATCTTAGACAAAGAGATGTCTTTATGTAACTTTGGCTGTCTTATTGATCTTAGATAAAGAGGTGTCTTTATGTAACTTTGGCTGTCTTATTGATCTGAGACAAAGAGATGTCTTTATGTAACTTTGGCTGTCTTATTGATCTGAGACAAAGAGATGTCTTTATGTAACTTTGGCTGTCTTATTGATCTGAGACAAAGAGATGTCTGTATGTAACAATAATTCACAAGATACATAGCTTGGGGAAAACAAACACATCACTTTTGGGGACAGAATCCTGTCCATCTAGTCAAGAAATGAGTGCATTAACCACTTCTTTGCCAATTCTTTGTAATAATAGCAATACAGCAACAAATATTGGGGACATGGTTTGTTGGTAGCATTGAGCACAAGTACAGAAAGGCACCTAAATGATGTGTTTAACTAAGATTAGCAGGAACCATCAACATGAATATTATTAACATCTACTGAAAGAGACTTGGTATCTGTGAGCCTGCTAGTGTGCAGAGAGGTCGATTTATGTCACAGATAAATGTTTGTCTAAATTTGTTTTGATTGTTCTGACAATTGCAGTGAGTTCCAACCAGAAAGTTATCAGTTTGGGAGATTATTTGGGCAAACTGAAGAGTGGCTCTGGGTCATTATTCAAGTTTAAAGAAGATAAAAGAAACAAAGTCTGCCCAGGTTTGTTTGCTTGTTTTCTTTTCACTTTTTATTTGCATTTTTAATATTTCTTTCTGCAGTTTGTAAAATATTGTCATTGAACAAAGAAAATGCTATACTCACAGATGCCTGTCTTCATTTTAAATTGGAATTGTTGTTCTTATTCCATATTTTTTTTTTGTTAAGCATGGGCGAAGATATCCTGGGTCTGCTACATTTGGTTTATTCTTCAAATTTATATTTTATGAAAACGGTTGTAGTTTGGTATTTCTAACTTTAAATAATTTTTGCATGAATGATTTTTTAATAAGCAATGTAAAGAGCCCCGTCATGCCTAGTGGCCTATAGGGAATATGGTGTTAGTGACCATAATTTTGTACAAACCTTCAGTACATGATTTGTGGGCAATGTGGTCGGTATTATGCCCATGCCACTTTACTTTCCCAGGAAAAATTAGGTACCCATTTAAGGCTGGGTGAACCCGGAAGCTGTTGATCAGGATTAAACTCAACTTCTTGTCCTTTGTAGTCCAGTTCACAAACCACTGAGCTATCGTGGCTTCCTAATATCTTAGTAAATCATTACTTAATAGAAGAAACATTTCAAAGAATGACATTTACTAGTCACTTTACCGCAGCGGCTTCACAGATTTGAATATTGATCAGTAAACTTTCATATCTAAAATATCAAATCTCAGTCAATGATCAGTAAACTTTCATATCTAAAATATCAAATCTCAGCCATTGATCAGTAAACTTTCATATCTAAAATATCAAATCTCAGCCATTGATCAGTAAACTTTCATAATCTAAAATATCATATCTCTGTCAATGACGGCTGATCTAAAACTGGTTGGTCTAAAGGATAAGACATCAGCCTCTGGACAGGAAGGTCCTGCGTTTGAATCCTTCAAGCGGTGGAAATTTTTCAATTCGATTCCGTGGTTTCTATTTTACTTTGCCCTCTCTCTGTCTCTAGGTAGTGAGGTCCGATGTCTAGTCATCTCTAGGTAGTGAGGTCTGATGTCTAGTCATCTCTAGGTAGTGAGGTCTGATGTCTAGTCATCTCAGATAACAGGAAAAAGCAGGAGGCACAGGTGCACATTAAAAAACCCTTGGCAGTTAAAAGTCTGAAAAGGTAGGCCAAAATGGCTGCTGCCCAGGCAAAACTGTTATGCAAATCTGTCCATACTGAAGATAGGTGTGTTGGGCTGAATGGTACAGCAACACTTTAAACTTGTGACACAATGCATAAATGCCCACTTAATCAGTGAACCATAAAGATAAAGCCAATGATGAGGTGACAATTTTGTTGTTGTTATATGATCAATTTAGAATATTCTGTGTAGTTGCTATGAGGTCATGTCTACTCCCACTATATAATTAGAGATAGATTTCCTGTAACATCTTGTACAAGATGCTAGTTTTAGCTCTTGTCAGAGCATGCTTTTCCAGTATTTTTACAGAACTTAATGAACATCCTGTTAAAGATACAGTTGTTGAAAGGCTAGTCTTGTGAGTCTCGTGAAATATTGAGATTGTCATCAATTGTACCTGAGCTCTAAGCTAAACCACTTTTTCTTTGTATGCCTCCATTAGATGCTCATTTAAACATCATTTACAGTGAAGCACAGAGACTGGTTGATTTTATACAAACATATGTTAGCTTCATTGCAGTCCGAAGGAAATACATTTGATGTCATGAAGTATATTGTGTTTTATTAACTAACTTAGAGCACTGCTAAGTTATTTGTGAAGAAAACACAGATCAATAAAAGACAATTTTAAACCTTTTTCAAATGGAGTAGATTAAGATACAATTATAGTGCACTTATTTTATTTATAGAATGAAATCTTGTACTCAAAATTAGTTAATTTTCTGCGTTCTCTGTTCAGTTTGATGCATATTGAGAAGGGTATACACCACTCTGCTGATGCTCATACCCATTCTTTACCAGGTTCTATGTTTTCAAATGAACAAATCTGTTGAATAGTTTACCCATCCAGGATTTCCTTCTCTTTAATTTGCTCTCTCTCTCTCTCTCTCTCTCTCTCTCTCTCTCTTTGGTCTCACTGTGTAATGGACTCAGAATTGAACACATAAATATGTATGGATTTTGTCTGAAGTTGTCATTGCATATGTTGTGCATGCCTAGATTCAGTAATCTGTCATAACTTATTACCTAATATACTGATATATATGTGGTGCATTAAAATTACAGCACAAAGAGAAGATACAACATCTGTGCTCATGACTATAAATATAATAATAGAAAGAAAACATAATTTCTTTTATGTCTGAAATGAAAGGAGTGAACTATGATAATGGGAGAGCATAATGAAGAGATAGAAATACAATGATGAGTCACATATCAGTAATATGTCAGATATAAATAGTCAGGACAGCTGTACCACCAATACTTGTAGATATAAAGGATGTACCACCAATACCTGTAGATATAAAGGATGTACCATCAATACTTGTAGATATAAAGGATGTACCATCAATATTTGTAGATATAAAGAGTGTACCACCAATATTTGTAGATATAAAGAATGTACCACCAATACCTGTAGATATAAAGGATGTAATAAGACACATTAAGTCAGAAGATTCCCCAGAGCCAGACTTTATATCAGTAAAATAATGAATGCTGTGTGCATGATTTTTTTAAAAATAGTAGTGAGGCTAGAAATGCTTGTTGGTGTATTCCCAGCAGTTGTCTCTGCTGTCTTTTACGGGATGTGCTAAGAGATTGTTGAAGGTTCTTGACTGCCTGCACCACTTATGGTATATTGAATGGCATACAGTGACACTGAAATGATGTTTTGTATACATAAATAGATATGGCACTTTATTATTTTGCTAGAAAAATGTCTTCTTCTGCATACACCTCTAGACATCAGTATCAATAAGTTGGAAGAAAGCATTGGTCAGCTCAAGGCTGGTGACATCATCATAAAGCTTGTCCTGATATGGTACTGGTGATGGCCACAGAGAAATGAGTTGGTAAATAAAAGAATATATAGTAATGTGCAGGTAAATAAAAGAATATATAGAAATGAACAGGTAAATAAAAGAATATATAGTAATGTGCAGGTAAATAAAAGGATATATAGAAATGAACAGGTAAATAAAAGAATATATAGTAATGTGCAGGTAAATAAAAGAATATATAGAAATGTGCAGGTAAATAAAAGAATATATAGAAATGAGCAGGTAAATAAAAGAATATATAGAAATGAACAGGTAAATAAAAGAATATATAGAAATGAGCAGGTAAATAAAAGAATATATAGAAATGAACAGGTAAATAAAAGAATATATAGAAATGAACAGGTGAATAAAAGAATATATAGAAATGAACAGGTAAATAAAAGAATATATAGAAATGAGTAGGTAAATAAAAGAATATATAGAAATGAACAGGTAAATAAAAGAATATATAGAAATGAGTAGGTAAATAAAAGAATATATAGAAATGAGTAGGTAAATAAAAGAATATATAGAAATGAGTAGGTAAATAAAAGAATATATAGAAATGAACAGGTAAATAAAAGAATATATAGAAATGAACAGGTAAATAAAAGAATGTGTAGAAATGTGCAAGTAAATAAACAACTATTGCCGCTTGTTGAAATGATTTAGGGAATTCATTTTTTGTTAAAGCAGGTTCGTGCCATCTGTGCTTCACTGTAATATGTGTGTGATGTCATATGAAATCATTGCTACACACATAAACATAATAAATAGAACATGCTCTCAATGATTCAGAAACCTATTTGTGCTATGGACCGTTCAGTTCCCATGCTCCCTCCTATGACTCATCATTTGCCACCTGCAGTAAGGAGGAGTCTGACCTGCTCTTGAACACGTACGGAGGAGAGACTGGCGTGCAATATGCTAAAAGGTTTGCTTTACCCTCCTAGAAGTTTTGTTTATAATTGAAAAGCCTTTGTAAGCTCTCTATCAAGATAAATGTCTCAGTTATTTATCAGAAAGCTCTTTAGTGGCCTCATTAAATTATTTATAAATTCTTTCAAACACACACACAGAAGAAAGAAAGCCATCCTACTGCATACATTTTTTGGATATTCTTGTCAGCATTACACCATTATCTTCCATAACCTTTTTGAACATTTCATTAATTGTTTTTGTTCATATTTATATTTACTGCAGTCACTTTGAGCAGTAATTTACATCAATGAACATAATACTTTAAACTTATATGGCTTATCTTTCTCACATTTACTTTTTTCATTTTTTTTTCTCCTTGATCTTCTCTTGTGTCCTCCCCCTTTGTTTCATTTGTTTATGTTCACCCGATGACTAAAGGACCACACCTCTTCGCCATCTGACCTTAAAAGGATGTCAAGTGGTTATGCCTATGTTGTGTTGTGGTTTGCAGTAAAACTGTGATATTTGTGCCTTTCAGCTCAATGTATCCGACTTCACCATGACATTTTTGAGTACAGAGTTGTCTTCCCTCCTCGATCCCTACTCACTTGGCCAGATTAGGCAGGTTAGTCTGATTCTGAAGGCACCATGGAGCGGTGGAGCAGAGTCTGGGTGGTTTTAGTTCACCAATCCTGGCCCAAGCTGTGGGTCGTTGACAACGTCTAGCTGTGAGGCACCTTTGCCTGCACCCCTCTATTTCACACCTCATCATGCAACACAGAAAAATGAAGCCGTTATTTATGAAAGTGCAAACATTAACTTGGTCATCTTTATTTTGTCCCCTCGATTTAGTGTTCAAAAGTTTGTTGAGTGTGCTGGACTGAGTGCTGTGGAGATGGTTGACAAGTTACTGGACACATTGACCAATGGTCAACACTCTAAATCACGGGTATTGCTGGAACAGCAGGTTCGTTGCTGTATATAATATTTCTGGTAACAATTTAACATGACTTAGTAAGTTCTGTAGTCTGGTGATTTAGGAATCCACAGCAATGTCTGTTTCCTGATGGGAGCATTCAAGTTATCTTTAATCGTACCATAAGTTTTTATCTGTGGCATCACTGATGAGTGAAATATGGCAGTATCCACTTAACCTGTGAATGCTGAAGAAGTCCCATATGTTGAAAATTAGACTGATTGCCTATGGGTCTGTCAGATATGTCATGATGATAAGTTTTGTCAATTAATTTAAAGTCATTTACATTTTAAATATTATGTTTAGTCTTAGAGTAGTTCGGTTAAGTAGTAAATTGTCTGATTGTCCTGCAAAGGTTCTTACATTGACTAGCTTCATGATTCCTACATTTGACATTAATTACAAATAACTGACAAAACCATCAGAATTAACAATTATGCAGTAGTTGTTAGTCACTGATGTATGTAACTGACTAAAATAATTTTATAATAAATCTGATTGGAGATTGCCAAAAACTATTTGATTCTGTTGCTGTGGAAGTTGTTTAATTATTGGTCTACCTGATGTAGATTTTAAACAGCAAGGTGCAATTGCTGGGACTCTTTGATTGATACAAGATTTTATTTTTTTTTTGGCTGAATTCTGTGATATATTCCTTTGAATGTGATAAATTCCTTGTCTATTCAGTGTGATGTCACAGGCTAAATTTAGGATACAAGTAGGTTGGTTACCAATGAAGGTAATTTGAAAGTGGAAAAATAGGAAATGGAAAGATTATGGTGATGCAAATAGTGATAATGATTGTTGTGTCATCTTGGAATGGTCTGGCTGTTCCATTGGACTCTCTAGAAGAGAATGAACATTCTTATGAGCTTGTTAAGCAGGCTCAACTTATGGTTACTTCAACCTAATAGTTGATATAGGCTTGTATCAATTTGTGAGCGATACAACCGGCCCTGACAGAAGGCACATACTGGATGTTGTAACTGTCACTGTTCGTACAACTATTGTGTGATGGCAATCAATGTTTGAGCTGAGTGTGTTCTTCATTGATGATGACGACCAACTCAAGGTGCCAGGAAAATCATGCTTCGCTGTTAGATTGACTTCTGTCTTTGATGAGCTTACAGTGATATTAATGATGCATTTGGAAGTTTAATTTTTCTCCCTGCAGTTGTTCTAGGTCCGATTGTGGGATTAATATCTTTAATTGTATTTGAACATTTCAAATGTTTCATTATGTTCAATGTAGTTTGATCTAAAATGGTGTTCAATTTTTGGTTTGTCATGTTTGATAAGTGAAATGATAAACAAGAAAAAGAAGAAAAATGTTTTTTTTAAAAAAATAATCAAGATATTAATTTTAAAATGTTTATCTTAATGAGAAAGT
Organism: Megaustenia siamemsis; assembly: GCA_032433765.1. Classification (NCBI taxonomy): domain Eukaryota; kingdom Metazoa; phylum Mollusca; class Gastropoda; order Stylommatophora; family Ariophantidae; genus Megaustenia; species Megaustenia siamemsis. The sequence continues at coordinate 5,229,361 of JAVIAB010000106.1, read as the reverse complement.
CATCTTGGAAGGGAAAGTACATAGTAGAGGCAGACCAAGACTAAAGTTGACTGATAATATCAAAAGATGGACAGGTGAACTTTTGACAATGTGCACTATGAAGGCAAGAGATGGAGTAAAATATTGCTCCATGGTAGCCAACTATCAACATGGAGACGGCACCCAATAAATTAATTTTCATGACTTGTGGTTTCCTTAGTAGGTTAGCTCTTGTTGATCATTTCAGAGAAGAAGAGAGGAAGAGCAAGCAGAGAGGGCCCTTCAGGACGAGATGATTGTCAGAGCTCAGAAAGTAAGGAAAAAGGTTTCATCTTATTTTGAAAATGGCCTCAATAACCTTTCTTTTATTGCTTTCCTGGTGCTGGTGTTTAGGCAGTTCAAAACTGAGAAGCTTACAATTCTATTTCTAGTATTTGCTGTTTTTATTTTTTTTATTTTTGTTAAATAACCATAACGAAGCTCAAGTTTGAGGGTGTTATATTTTGTCTCATAAACAGCTGACTTGCTAGTTGATGAAATGGCTGACAGTAAAGTTGCAATCTTGAGGCATCAAGAAAGTTGGAGGTGACACCATGTGAGCATGTCAGATGTGTTCATCATCATCAAACTTCAAATTATTGGTTAACAGAATTGACCATTTGCACTCTGGACAGCCACTAAGATTCTTGCAAAGGATGTACACCTTTGATAGTTTCTGTAACTTGCTACATGTACAAACCCTTTTGTTGATTCAGCCATCTAATTATACCTATGTCATGTTTGATCACATTTTTTGTTGTTGTACCTATGTCAAGTGCTTTCTAGTATATAAAAAAATGGCAGTTTTGCTGTACATGTAGATATAGTAAGAAATACACATTTGTCCATCCCTGTCAGGCAGCTGAAGATGCAGAAAGAGCATCTGCAAAAGACTCACTTCAGCACAAACTAAATGAGACAGCAACCATGTTGTCAGAACTCTCCGACACACAGCATGAGAGGCTGAGTCAGGAGCCACCACCACATCTCAGCCTCATTTCTCCTCCATCAGATAAAGAGGCAGATTTGGGTGAGTGTCTTTGTCAACTTTTTAACTTTGTGTTTTGATTTTTCAAAGCCCTAGATTACTACGACGACCTTGTAAAAATGATAGTTTTAACATTTCTTGGAATTTGTTAGTTTACCATGTGCCTATTTTTTTGTCCTGGGCTCTAGCTTTGTAATTGTTCCCATCTGTGCTTTTTGATTAACCATTGTGTCAGGATTTTTAATTTCTTCAAATAAACCACAAAGTTGTGGTAAAAATCTTATTATTTCTATAAAAAAATTGACAGCAAGTGTTGAAAATAAAAGTCTAGAAGGTTGTCACTAAGACATCTATCAAGCCTTGAAGGACAGGACAACTGAAAGATTAGGACCAATAATGTTACACAGAAAGAAGGGGAGAAAAATACTGCGATCCAATTGCAGGTCTGGATAGTGGCACTTGAGCTTGTAAACAATTAAAATCACATTCACAATGCCCTACAAAAATTAATGCAACAATTTGTAGCAAAAATTGTATTCTTTTCCACATTACAAGGTTTTTTTTTATTTTAGCCATAAAGTTTCACATTTTGACAAAAGAGTAGTAATAACATGATTTAAAATTTGATAGCCGTAACAAAGGGGTTACAAGTTAGTATTCTTTGTTTTATGTGGAATAGTCTGGATCTAGTTTTGTGGACAATTGTGGGACTACAAACAAGATCAAAGACAAGACATGAAGGGAAGAGAGAAAATATCTCAGACATACAACAGTGCATCAAATGTACTTAGTTTTATCATCATTGAGTGCCGTCTCCGCATCGAAGGTTGGCTACCATGGAGCGCCATTCCACTCTGTCTCTTGCTTTGATGGTGCAGGTTGTCATAGGCTGACTTGTCCATCTTTTGATGTTACTCGTCCATGTTAGTCTTGGTCTGCCTCTGCCTCTTTTACCTTGTATTTTCCCTTCCAATATTACTTTTATTAGGCTGTTGTGTCTTTTAACATGACCAAAAAATTTCATTTGTCTTGCTCTAATTGTGTTTAGTAGTTCTCTTTTCATTTTTAGTTGTTTTAAAACTTCCTCGTTTGTTTTCTTTTCTTTCCATCCAATTCTACCATAAATCCACATTTCAAAGGCTTCAATTTTCTGTTCTGTTTTCTGGTATAGTGTCCATGTTTCTGCACCATACAGAAATATTGAGAAGATGTTACATTTTGCTATTCTTAGTTTTATCCCTGGTGTTATTTGTTTTGATGTTAGTATATTTTTCATGGCATTGAAATTACTTTTTGCCATACCTATTCTTTTATTTATTTTAGTTGTACATTTTCCATCACTGATTATAGTATGTCCCAGGTAGTTGTAGTTCTGAACTGTCTCCTGATGTATTCCTTCCACTTTGATATTTAATTGTAGGTCTTGAGAATTGTCTTTGTTTATGATCATAATTTTAGTCTTTTTGATATTCATATCTAGTCCTTAGTTTTATACGCTAATAAAATAAGTGATTGTGAGTGGAGTTAATGTCTATACCACAGCCTCGGAAGCTGAGTGGATAGTGTGCTCAATTCCTGATCTTAATGGTCCAGGTTCAATTCCCAGAAGTGGTGGATTGTTTTTGGACCAACAAGGTCACCCAACCTCTAAAAATGGGTACCAGAAATTTTTCTGGGAAGTAAAGGTGATGTGGCATGTTAATAACCACATCATCAAATATTGTGCCTCGATCATGGACAACAAACATGGTCACTAATGTCAAATTCCTCATATGCCTAGCAAGGTGTGAAGAGAACACTTTTTTCTCCACAGGGTACAGTACTTGAAATTTCAAACAGAATTTGATATACATAATTTTAAAAAGGAGAAGAAAAAAAAGTAAAATGGAACATATTTTCATTCTTTTATATTGTTGCAATTGTATGTGAAATGGTGAACTTCATATTATCTTTGGCTTCAATAGCATTATGTTTTCAAATAATTAAGCTTTGTTTACAGGGTAAAGAATAATTCAGGCTTCATTATAATTAATTTATAATTTCAATAAATTTGCTAGTAATCTATATTCTAATTTTTATATTACATTTAATTAGTGCACGTTGCCTCTATGCAGTTTTTTTTTTTATATACCATTCATCATAGTTAAATACAATTTTTTAAATGTTAAATGAATGATGAGCATTGTGTATATGTAAAAAAAAGTAAAGTACCCCCGTCACGCCGAGTGGCGTATAGGGAATATGATGTTAGCGACCATAAGTTTTACAGACCTTCGGCACATTTTTGGGGTAATGTGGTCGGTATTACGCCCGTGATTGTGTATATATGCCAGACATATATTTACACAAATGTGTCCCTCTAGCACTTAAAAAAATGGTTTTTTTGTTTTGGGGGAATGACCTGGTTAATTTTGTTCATAGCGACACTTGATTTGGCAAGACACTTTATAATGATTTGGTAACAGCCAAGGCATTCTTTTGTATTCAGTGTTTTTGGTTGTTAATGCTTTCTTTTTTAACCTCCTTTCTTTCTGTGTTCACCTGATGACTACCCCTCTCTTCATCATTCACCATCTGAAGGACATTAGTGGCTATAGATGCATTTGTTGTGCTTTACAAGCTACAGCGGCTGTGCTTATTGGCCCAACACATTTGACTACAGTGCAGCGTTTTTGGGAACCGATTTGTTTTCATTCTCAGTCCCAACTTAGGTGGCCAGACTGTTAGCTGAGCTACTGTGGGGAGGTAGAGGAGGATCTTTATCAGCTTTTGTTTGCTGATTCTGATACATGCAGTCAGCTATGAGTTGCTGACCGCTTTCAGCCCAGATGCTGTCTGGCACCATGTCCTCAGAGTGTATATAGAAATGCTAATCCCATACTTGTGCATGGGTGCTGCGTGGTCTCGAGGCAAGATGTCACCCTCTGGACAAAAAGGTCATGGGTTCGATTCCCACCATGATAGTGGGAAAATTAAAAAATTTCTGCCTGTATGATGAGGGACACCTGAACACATGGCTGCCAATGTGTCATCATCATCAAGTAACGGGCCTACTGGCGTAGGTGATCATGTCTCTCCACAACTTTCGATCTCGACAGTTCTTCATCATTTCTGTTGTTGACCTTCTGCCAAGCCATTCTCTTAAGCTGTCTAGCATTTTCTCTTTTTGCTTCCCTTTATCTCTTCATCCCCCAATTTTTCCAGTTGTCACAATATATTCCAGTTGTTTTCTTCTCATTACATGGCCAAAAAAATGATGACAGTTTCTTCCCAATATTGGAAACTAGCTCTCTTTTTGCCTTGGCCTCCCTCAGAACATTTTCATTACTCTCCTTAGCTGTCCATGGTATTCTCAACATTCTTCTGTAAAACCACATTTCTACAGACTCCAGTGATTTCCTTGTCTGTTGTCCCATTGTCCATGATTCACATCCATATGTTAAGACTGGCTCTACATAACATCTAAGAACTCTTTTTCTTGTTTCTATTGTCAAAAATGGACTGCACAGCATCTTCCTCATTCTCTGGAAAGCTGCCCCTGCCTGAGCCATTCTGCATCTCACCTTTTCTGTACATCTTCCGTCTGAGGTTAACAAAGTTCCCAAATATTTAAATTCATATACCTGTTTTAATATTGTTTCACTTGTCTTTATTTTGCACTGAGGTGATGTCTTTTTCTTTGTTGTTACCATTACTTCTGTTCTTTTGCTCTTAAGGCTGAGTCCTTTATTTTTGCTTTCTTTCACTATAATGTCCAACATTTCTTGTACCTCATTTTCACTCTTAGCGATTAATACTGTATCATCAGCATACCTTAGATTATTTATATTATGACCTCCAATTGTTATTCCAGGCGTGCCCCCCATGGATCTTAAAACAATCCCACTATAAACATCAAACAAATCTGGTGACAGCAACAACCCTGTCCAACACCCTGTTCTATTTACTGAAACATTCCCAGTTGGTTTCCAGTTCTTATGCCGCTGTCTGCCGCCAGCACATGCTCTTTACTATTCTTAGATCTTTCCTGTCTATGTTTATGCCTTCTAAAATTTTAATTATTTCTTGGTGCTTTACTTTGTCAAATGCCTTGGTATAAATCTATGAAACATAGATACGTATAGATCTGTCTTCACCTCCACGGCTCTTTCCACCAAAGATCTTATGATCTTTACACATGCCAATGTGTAAAGTAGAAAAAATGTGATACTCACACAAAATTCTGTCTCAAGGGAATTCGCTAGAGATATAAAACTGGCAAATACAAACATACATACTTGTGCTTATTTATGATACATGTTTGTCTAGTTTCAAAGTTTCTCAATGATTCTTATTTATTTCAGCAAATAAAGTGACTAACAATTTGATGAACTTGGCCAAACAGGCGCATCCCAGTGATGTGGTCAGCTCCCAGGCAGTAAGAGCAGCCATGGGAATTACAACCTACACTGCATCCAAGAATAGCTCTCAAGATGCCGTCCACAACTACAGAAGTAATGTGAACAATATGTCAGCAGCGAATGTCTCGGGAAGAAACGTAATTGTATGTGACGATGATGATGAAGATGATGATTCAGAGGATGAGGACAGTGGTGACGATGAGGATGATAGCATGAATGATGAAATAGATTCTGAGGATGAGGAACGTAATAAACGTAATGGGGGTGCAGGATCATCTGATCAACATATGTTTGATATGGGGTCAGATTGATATCATACTTTTGACAATACATGTTTGTAATATCAGAGACAAGTAATAGAGTGGATGTGATATGAACACTAGTGAATTGAGTTGATAGATAATGAATATGATGTCAGCACTAGTGAATAACTCTGACAGGTAATAGCGTGAATGTGATGCTATCACAACCACATAATAGTGACAGTTGTGAATGTGATGCAAACATTACTGAATCAGAATAACAGAAAAAAAGAAGTGGAAATGTTGCAGCATTCCTGAGCAAATGAGGCAAGTAATAGCGAGGTATGTGATGAGATCACTAGGAATGTATGTGGTGCAAACGCAAGTGAATAAAAGGGGCAAGTAACCAAAGTTTGACATAAATAAATGAGTACATGCTCCAGTCACAGTTTACATTTGTTGTTGTTTAAACAACTGTTGGTTGTTTTGTTGTAGCGATGATGGTATCCATAAAAGAATTCAGTGAGCAATTGAACAATATGATGTGCATATTTATTATTAAGCTGAAATGATGCTGCCACATGTCTCATTCATCAGGGCTGCAGGTATCAGTGAGTGGAAGATGGTTGAAACAGGCAAGGGAAGACATCGATAGCAACATCAAAGTATGGACAGGCCTTGGTTTTTATATTTCGAGGCAGATACAAATGACAGTAGATGAAATTCACCCATGCCTCAATGGTTAAGGGACAAGTGAATGACAGCCGGACTGCAGAAACATAATCAATTTGAATAAGTATCCAAACAAACAAAAATTAACAAAAACCCCAAATAGATTAATTTTAAATATAAGAAACCTCTATTCTGGTCAAAATTAAAAAAAAGAAAATAAAAAAACTAAAAGCTAGCAATAGGGAATATGTTATACCTAGGGGAAGCATAGTAGCACAAGAAGAAGGTGGAGCATGAAGATTAACCATAGATTATGATACACCGTATAACAAAGAGAATTCTACACTCATTGATATAAAAAGAGGAGTAAGACAGGGATGCATCCTATCACCAATCTTGTTCAATCTATACACTGAACAAATCTTTAAAAACATCACAAAGATGCCAGGCCTAAACATTAATGGAAAGGTAATCAATAACCTAAGACATGCTGATGATAAGGAGCCACGATAGCTCAGTGGTTAGTGAACTGGACTACAAAGGACAAGAGGTAGGGTTCGATCCCAACCGAAGGCTTCCGGGTTCACCCAGCCTTAAATGGGTACCAGATGTTTTCTGGGAAAGTAAAGCGGCGTGGGTGTAATACCGACCACATTAACCCAAAAATCATGTGCCGAAGGTCTGTAAAATTTATGGTCACTAACACCATATTTCCTGTGTGTTACCGGGGCCTCATTATGAGGGAAATAAAGAATAGTGACACTGTGACCTTCCAGGCATGTCGTAAGAGGCGACTAAGGAGGTTGATCGATGGCGTGACAAGCTGTCATTGTAAAAAGTATTGTTATGGAAACAGCGCCATATATTTTAGAGCAGTGATCTCTGCAATATGTGCCACTTTGGCACGCAAGGTTTCTGTTTTTGAAATTGTGGTTCTGCCCTATGTGCCGTCTTCGGCTCAAAAGGACAATAGATAGATAGAACACCATATTCCCTATACACCACTTGGCATGACGGGGGCTCTTTACTTTTTTTTTTTAATTATGCTGATGATACTGTACAACTAGCAGAAAATCCTAAAGGTTAACAACAATTACTTAATGAAATAAACATGACAAGCAGTCATCTATACAGACGGATCTGTAAGATGACACGAAAGAAGTGCATGGGCATTTACAGCACGCTCGGCAGGCAGAATAGCCAAGGAAGACAGTGGTGCATACGCCATGACCACGAGTAGCATGACAATGGAGGTGATGGCAGTGACCAAGGCATTCAAATGGTTAGAGTCACAAGACTACATCCACGCATGTATACTGAGTGATTCGATGAGCATGATAAAAAAAGTGGAGGCGGGCTTTGTACGCATGCAATGGGTAGAGTCGTTGCAGAAATCCAAAATACGTAAGGTCACCTTTGTCTATGTCCCTGGACATGCGGGAGTACGGGGAAATGAGAGAGCGGACAGGTTGGCTAGCTGCGCTGTCGTTGAGGACGGGCAACTGATGGATCGGGCGGACATCATCAATGCCATTCGAGATGTGGGGAGAGTACAGGACTTCGACAAACACAGATCAACGTCACTTCTTCGGATGATGGAAATGGGAGTTAAGATGGGCATGGCCAGAATTGAGAAACTTGGTGCCCGTGTAAGAAGACTTATCAACCAACATAGAACTGGAGTCGTCAGTCGCTGGACACTGAGGGAATTGCTGAGGAGGGGATCTGAGCACCTATGGACATGTTCGGAGTGCAATGATGATGACCCGCAAATAACACAATAACATGACAAGCAAAAAATATGGACTAGGTATGAATATCAAAAAGACTAAAACTATGATCATAAACAAAGAAAATACTCAAAACCCACAAGTGGATATCAAAATTGAAGGAATCGACCTGGAGACAGTTCAGAACTACAACTACCTTGGGCATACTATAACCAGTGATGGAAAATGTACAACTGAAATAAACAAAAGAATAGGAATGGCAAAAAGTAATTTTAATGTCATGAAGAACATACTAACATCAAAACAAATAACAGCCGGGCTAAAACTAAGAATAGCAAAATGTTACATCTTCTCAATATTCCTATATGGTGCAGAAACATGGACATTAGACAAGAAAACAGAACAGAGAATTGAAGCCTTTGAAATGTGGATATATAGAAGAATAGGTAGAATTGGATGGAAAGAAAAGAAAACAAATGATGAAGTCTTAAAACAACTAAAAATGAAAAGAGAACTACTGAACATAATTCAAACAAGACAAATGTGATTTTTGGGCCATGTTAAAAGACACAACAGCATACTAAAAGTAATCATAGAGGGGAAAATACAAGGTAAAAGAGGCAGAGGCAGACCAAGACTAACATGGACCAGTAACATCAAAAGATGGACAAATCAGCCTATGGCAATCAACACCATCAAAGCAAGAGACAGAGCAGAATGGCGCTCCATGGTAGCCAATCTTCGTTGCAGAGATGGCACCCGATGATGATACATTGTGGGTGACGTTTTACAATACCATCATAAAAATTACTACCACTTAAATGTTACATTTGGGTTCCAAAAATAGTTTTTTTTCTTTGAACTTTTGCTACCCAACTGTGTATTTACTCATGCCTTTGGTGCCTTGACAGATGGTTGGTAAAACGAATAAGATGTATTTGTGGTGCCTGGCCTCATCTCCTTTCTCCTGCGCTTTTTAATCTTCTGAATTTGATATTAGCACTGCCTCGAAAGTTGCTGTGCCAGTTTTTTAATTTTGTTGTCTATGTGTTACAAACTGCAGCCAGATTTTCCCAGTTTCTTTCATTGATAGAGAATTCCCTCAAGGAAACCCTGTAAACATCCTTTTATCTCAGCACGGGTCAGTCCTTTGGTTTCTTTCTGTCCTGAAGTTTGCCATACAATATTTGTTTGGGAATATGACTATTAGCCATTCTTCATACTTGTCCCAGCCACCTTAGTCTACAACTCCTAAGCGTTGCCATGATGGATGGGAGTTGTAAGACATTAGAGTTAGTTACTTTGTCCTGACATTTGATGTTCATAATCTTTCAAAGGCATCGCACATGAAAGCTATTTAACATTTTCTCCTGCCCTGCATAGGTATGTTAACCTTTCTTTTAAAATGTTAATTTGTTAACTATACATTAATTGTTCATTCATCTATCTGTTGACGTCTGTGTTGTTTGCCAACGAACAGTACCGAATGAGCGAAGTAGACTGATGGGACACTGCGGCTGGCCTGCCCAAATGCCCCATTGTGGATCACACTTCGCACTGTTTATTGATGGACGGCAGCACACCCTCCAACCTGACTGGAATGTTGTAGGCCGGCCTTCGTTCGTCGCTACCAGGCTAGCTTCTGAGTACTTCACTGATTAAATTATGAAACAAGACAAGGTTTAGATAAATACAACTCACTTTATTCAGCTGATAAACACTCCACTCTGTGCCCAATTGGACCCAGTGCTGCCCACCTCACACCCTCAGCATGTTACAACATCACCCTTACAGCTGAGTTTAAAAACACATTAGCAAGCTCTTGCTTGCCCATAACAATTTAAAAACACTGATAAATTCATGCCATCCGACGGTTGTGCTCAGCAAGCCTTTAGCCTGCTCTCCCTTCCTATTAAGATTCTAGTGTTTATCTCACTCACAGTTAAGGTGTTGGTCTCTCATTTGACACACTTAAATGATACAACCCAAAATGTTACAATTATAAAAGTTACACGTCTCTACACTCATGTGCACACCTCTCACCTGCTCCCACCTCCTTAGACGACTCTAATGTTTACCTCACTCCTTGTTGACACGATGACGCCTTACAACTCTATCTTACTTCGCTTATGCCCTCAGCGGTATTCCCCTTAGGACTCTTGAAATAACTGCCTCCTCACCTCTTGCATGAATAATTTGTGAGCCCACTGCTCCTACACAAGAAACTCACATGTTCCTTGTTCCAGTCTCTTCAGTTCTTGCCGAGTTACACGGCCTTCCCAGAACTAATTGGTGACTGTCTCACTAAAGATTTGCTTCACAACTTTGAGCACACTGCTCTCATGCTGCTGTACTAACACTAGCAACACTCTATTCTACTACTTATCTCCAACAGCTTATGTCTCACAAACACTGTCCATGACAATCAACTCTCTATTGACCTTTTGAGCCGTAGCCGGCCCATAGAGCGTAGACCAAGATACTCCTTCTCTTATCTGAATTTTTGTTCTAGCAGTTTTCAATTCTTTTAAAGATATTTTATCAAATCTCGCCATCTCTCCTTCTCTGTTCTGTGCAAGCAGCTTTATCTCATTGAGTGAGCCGAATCCTGCTGCTCTTGCCTTTCTCATCAATGATGCAATAAAATACATCCTTTTTTAACCCCAGTTTCTATTGGGAAACATTCACTCAGTCCTTCCTCTGTTCGAACTGAACATGTGTAACCATCATACATGTCTTTGATAATATTTATGAATTTTGATGGTAAGCCATATTGCTTCAGAATTTTCCACAAAGAATCTCTATGAATACTGTCAAATGCTTTTTTGAAGTCGATGAAGTTAAGTACAAAAGGTATCAACTGGACAAAATTAAACCTCTTCCTCTACTTGTCCATGAAGTTGAGTTGTACAAAGGTGCACATCACACACACAACTGTCCATGAAACTATCGGCACAAAAATTGATATCTTACAAGACTGTCATCGCCCTTATGTACATCAATGAATATCTCACAAGGCTTTCCCTGGAACCTAACTGCACACAATCGGGAGTCACCTGTCTTACCCCACCGACAGCTGACCACCCAACTAAAAAACTATCCGACAGCTGGTAGCCAACAGGATACCGCCTCTCGGCGAGACCTCCTCACAGGTCCACCGCTTGATCAACTCTCTCCTTCAAACCCTCTATTTTCCCTACTCTCTTTTTTCCCCTCAGCCAATCGTTACCCATGAACTCTCCCACAATTCCCCAGAACCACGAGAAACCCACCTAGTCCCTTGAGCTGACTTCGTGTTCACTGTCACATTCTCTTCACACGACTTTCACCCCCCCCCCCCCCATGCACTCTCTCTACCTGATCTGTTCTCTATCCCTCTCTCCTTATTTTCCCCCCCACTCCTTACATCTATTCTCTTTGTCTTTCTCTTCCCTCAACTGTTTTCTTTCTTCCTTTCTCTCCCCCTACTACAGGTAGACCAAGTTTCTGATCTGTATAGAAGTATACTAAGCACACAACATTGGTAAATTTGAATCTTAGTCCTGTGTGTTAATTTGGTGTTGGCCTATGATCTATCTTAAGTTTACCAAATGTGGAAGCTGCCTTCCTGATTAGGGAATTTATTTCTTCTTCATGGGGACAGTGGTTGTGACCATAGAACCGAGATAGGTGAACTTTCTCACAGATTCAAGTGTTTTATTTAATGATAGAGCTGCAGGACTGGCTACACCTTGTTGAAGCACCACTGTCTTCTGCATACTTATTGACAGGGAGAATAAATCACATACAAGATTGTCAATCACTGACTGCAGGACAGATTCATCATGAGCAACCAGTGCTGCGTCATCAGCGATTAGAAGCTCCTTGATTAGAGTCACGGTGGTTTTAAAATGTGACCTCAGATGTGCTATATTGAAAAGGAGCTGTTAGATCTTGTACGGATATAGATGTCCCCAGAGATGGTTTCAAATGCATTGTGTAGAAGAGCAGCGAAAAATATTCAGAAGAGTAGGGGCAAGGACACATCCTTGTTTGAGTCCAGAGTTCATCTCAAAGGGCTGGGACACATCCTTGTTTGACTCCAGAGTTCATCTCAAAGGGCTGAGAAGATTTACTGTTGAAATGTAGCAAGCAGACACCAGAATCTGGTTGTTGTAATAGTTTCCTGGGTTACATTCGATTTATGGCCTGAAATTGGAGCAAATCATGCTGTGGCTACCAGAGGTGTTAGGCTGTCTAATCATATGGCCACCCTAAGTCCATCAATCCAGTCATATGTTTCGCTCCCTCAAGGCGTTGTTCACTGGCTATCATATGTTATAAGGGTTTCTTTGATATCTCACAGATGGTTGAGGGGATTCCCCCCGTCATGAGAATGAAAAATAGGAAAAACAAATTTCTTGAAACTTGGCAAAATCTATAATCAATGTCAAATCAATAAACCACATAACAGCAATATGTGCTTTAAATACAGGATCAGCCCACACAAATATATCTTAGAGAATCAAATGACGGAAAACATCAATCTTTTGTTTGAAAAATAAATAATTTTTTTAAAAAGCAGAATCAACATAAGAAAATGCAGTTTCATGTATTTGTTTGACTGACTGAATCAACTTCATAAAAAATATATATTCCTCTGATTATAAACTAGTCATGTCTTATACCAGTTTCTTGAATAAAAACAAAACCCCTGGGGCATAAAAAGGCTCTTTTAATTAATTTCTGACTAATAGAAGCAGTCTCCAAAAGTGAATAAGTGTAAAAAAGTGAATATAACATGTGAACATCAAGATAGCATGAACTGCTCTTTGGACAAGTACAGGAAACAGAAAGCTCATCTTCTCTACTTTAACAAAAAATGCTTGTACAAAGAACAGTAGTTGTTCATCTCTTATTACCATGTATCAAACTTGCACCGAAGAAAAAATATACCTTGATGGAAAAGCAGTGGAAGTAGATTACTTTGTATATCTTGGAAGCTACGTGGATCAGGAGGGAGACACAAAGAGGGAAATTAGAATCAGAATAGCAAAGGCACCAATGACTTTCAGAAACCTTAATAAAATATGGAAATCAAAATGACTAAGCACAGAAACAAAGCTCAGGATTTTCAAATCAAATGTATTATCCACCCTTACTTATGTGTGCGAGAGCTGGAAAACAACTAAAGAAATAGAAGCTAAAACGAAACTAAAACTGGATGCATTTGAAAACAAATGCCTAACAAAAATACTTCATATACCACGGAATGAGTAAGAAAGAATAGTGCAGAAATAAGAGAAATGACAAAGCACCCAAAAATATCATGCATAATCAATAGAAAAAAGTGACCATATGTTGGCTATGTGACTAGAAGAGACAACAACAAATCTCAAAGCAGGCCCTCAAATGTGAACCAGAGGGTAAAAGAAAAAGAGGCTGACCTAGAGAAACACTAAAAAGAACACTGAAGTGGGAGGTAACAACTGCAGGCATCAGCTCCCTTAACTAGATTGAGCAAACTCACACAGAACAGAGCGGCGTGGCGAGATACAATGCAGGTTCTGTGCAAGGTCTGACAGCTGAAAGATCGTCGGACACAAGAGTCTCAAATTTGTTGCCCTATGTGCCAGCTTCAGCTCAAAAGGACAATAGAGAGATGATCAAACTTGGAAGAAAGGTAATAATGGACCTCTATTATCTATACCTGGACCACACAATCTTGGCTAGTGGTGACAACAGGCCTTTATACCACCCAAATGTAGATGTACCTTTGTGATGAAAGCTAAATTAAAGTGCAAGCATAACAGGCAGAATATGCAAATAAACATAAAAAAGATAAAATAAACTTGATTCTTTTCTATCCACGTAATCAGTTTTATTTCAGTTGGGAATTCCCCAAATACATGCCAGCTCAAATCACAGCATCTCACTTCAGTCCTCTCTCTCTCTCAAAACCACACTCAAAACAAAGCAACCAAAATAGTCTCTGCAAAAACAGTACAGCCATTGGGTATTGTTAGTTATGATGTCTGCAAGATTGAACTCTGTGCAAACCTTATTTATCTGCATAGGTAACAATTTCAAACAACATCACTGAAAAGAGAGCATCTACTGTCATGTCCCTACTCCAGTTCATTCAAATAAATAATTAAAAAATAAAACGCACCAGACTATTAAACAGCAACAACAAAAAATGGTATAAATAACTTCACTCTCTAATGATCTGGCCAAACATGGGTGCCATTTTTTTCAGAAACCCCAAAAATAAACTTGACCTGTCTTTAAATAACTTCTTAAATACACAAATAATGAAATATGTGATTTTCGCCAAGGAACAAATATTGCATGATTAATAAGTGTGGATTGGGGATTAAAATATATAACATTTTGACAAGAATCATAACTTTAATAGTAAAGAGTGTATTACTCATACATTTGTTAAAATGCAATACCTCTTTATATTCGAATTTTATATTGGAGAAACTATCATTCTTTATTGTTTTCTCATTCAGAATGCTATATGGGTGCCTTTATCTCAGTGAAGTTATAAATAAGGCCTAACTTCAAACATTTCTTGGCCAACTCTTGTAATGTGAATCACAGGCTTGCTAGTTCAAATATGAATGTACCATTTGGTTCAAATGCTTCACAATACAAAGGGAGCTGCTGTGAGGAATGTTGGTAAAATCACAGTTTGGACGTCACATCAAGTGTTTGGTCTATCCAAGGAAAGCCATCATCAAAGGCAGCATTCAAAACATCTTCTAGCTTGTTTACTAGAATGAAGGTCATCTCCTTCTGTCAACATTAAAGCATAATAATTATTTGCAACAAGGTGGACAATAATTTGAAGTGACAAAAGAACACAACAATTATTATAGATTAATGCAACACAGTTGGATAATAATTTGATGTGTCAAAAGAACGCATCAATTATTTTAGATAAATCACAACACAGTTGGATAATAATTTGATGTGACAAAAGAATGCATCAATTATTTTAGATAAATCACAACACAGTTGGACAATAGTTTGTAGTTTAAAAAACATACACAGTAGAACAAATCAACCAACACAGAACTGGAGTCGTCAGTCGCTGGACACTGTGAGACTTGCTGAGGAGGGGATCTGAGCACCTATGGACATGTTCGGAGTGCAATAATGATGACCCCCAAATAACTCAATGAAAGAGGCTGGCAAGTCCTGGTGATAATGCTGAGTGTGTTCTTGTCAATCCAGTGAAGCATGCTATGAGTTAGTCAATATGACTGCATGTTTTGTTGGCCATGAAACTCTAGATACTACAAAAGTATAGACAAGATGACTACTCAACCAAGTAAAATAACCCTAGATTATGATACTGTAGTAAAAATTTCCCATGTGTTACCAGGGCCTCATTATGAGGGAGTAAAGAATAGTGACACTGTGACCTTCCAGGCATGTCGTAAGAGGCGACTAAGGAGGTTGATAAATGGCTTGACAAGCTCATCATCATCATCGAGTGCCGTCTCCGCAACGAAGGTTGGCTACCATGGAGCGCCATTCTGCTCTGTCTCTTGCTTTGATGGTGCAGGTTGTCATAGGCTGATTTGTCCATCTTTTGATGTTACTTGTCCATGTTAGTCTTGGTCTGCCTCTTTTACCTTGTATTTTCCCCTCCAGGAATACTTTTCAAGCTGTCATTGTAAAAAGTATTGTTATGGAAACAGAGCCATAGAAGCAGTGATCTCTGCAATATGTGCCCTTTTGGCATGCAAGGTTTCTGTTTTTGAGATTGTGGTTCTGTCCTATGTGACATCTTTGGCTCGAAAGGACAATAGATAGATAGACAGTAAAAATTACAGTATCACAACACAAATTCTTCAAAATTTGACATTTTACAGTGTTCAAACATATCCCCACCCCCTGTACATTCCCAATTACCACTGCCGAAGACCCCTAAGTATTTGATTTGTTTCCATACACAATCTCATATAATGCAAACAATTTTTTCGGCCAACATAAAAAAAAATAACGTTATGAGTGTAACAGTAAAGGTGA
The DNA here is from genome assembly GCA_032433765.1 of Megaustenia siamemsis. Taxonomy (NCBI): domain Eukaryota; kingdom Metazoa; phylum Mollusca; class Gastropoda; order Stylommatophora; family Ariophantidae; genus Megaustenia; species Megaustenia siamemsis. Next base: position 5,213,286 of record JAVIAB010000106.1, on the reverse strand, counting down.
ATGAAAGTGCATGGGGCAGGCGGTACCATTACTTAATAGACTATGACAGTAGCATAGAATAGCGGTCATCAGTATTAGTGACAGAATAACAAGTTGTGGAAATGGAATGTTCACAATGGTAGTGGACAACCCATGGAGGATGGAGGTAAGGAAAGGTGCAGAATAGTACGGACATAATAAGTTTAGGGAATGGAAATTTTCCAAGTTGTTGTGGAAGTGGGGATGAGCGCATGGCTTGACTGTCCGGTAAATAAGTTGACAAACAACTTCCAGGACAGGTCAAAGTCATAAAATAAACATCATTATTTTGAAACTCATGAGAAGTCAAAACTGACCTGAGGTTATATTGAAGTCACAAAAACAACTTGTTATTGTAAAGTCTTAGACATAGTTCAACTTTGGGTCAGAATGATGAGATTTGATTGGCTCAAGGGGTTGAAAATTGTTACTTCGCGACAAATTCATTGGCTGCAGATATTCCACACACAGAGTGATGTTGGAGTATTTAAACTTTGACACAATAGGTTTTGAGTTAAGTTAGGAGAAAAGTTGGTAATTCAGTAGTCTGGAAAGAAAGTTAGGCACATAAGTCAGAACCGACATGTTGTTAGAAATCTTCAAGTTTGTAGTTTTAAGTTAGTTGAGAAGTTATTAAGGAACAGACCAGAGAGTAGTAAAGATATCAGTGACTTCAGAAATTAGTTGAGCAGTAGACAGAACCAGAACAAGTGAATTAGAACATATGAACATTTAGTTGCTGTGAAAGTGTTTCCAAGTTGTGCTTCATATTACCTATAAGAAGTCGTAAGTAAGGTGAGAGGGAGAGAGTAAAGTATAATATGCACTTATGGACAGTTCAATATTCATCGATGATAACCTCCTGAATGTCCAGAATTAAAAAACATTAATTCTAAGAGAGGTGCATCCACTATTATGTATCACGTGTCAAGATACAGTTCAATAAACATGATTATGATTTATAATGTATGAGGAAGTCTGTGATGATTGTTGTTAACTATAAATGTGATGTGATGTGGCTCCAACAACTACAACATCAAGATAAATAAAATATAACATCAACCTGCTATAACAATGAGGTAGCCGAACATACTGATGGACTAACGTCGTCCATACTGATAGATCTTATAAAACGTCCAACCCCTGAGGTCAAATTCAGATCATAAATAAACCTATCTAAGTTCCATGTGCCTATCCTAATGTAAATACATAGCTGTGTGTCAAAAAGTTCAAAGAAAACAATATTTTTAGAGCTCCTAATGTTACAAATAAATGGTAGTAATTTTTACTATGGTATCGCGAACACGGTGGCCACAGATAGGTATCGTAATCTAGAGTAAAGGCAAAAAAAATTAAAATTAGGTCACATTCGAGAATGTTCTTATCATTTCCTCCTTCTTTCCTTCCTCATTTGTCTTTCAGTGTCGAAGGGAGATATAATTTGCGATCTTTTGCTCTTCTGTTCGCCTCTGCTGCTGTTATATTTCATAGTGCTTCTAATATTCCATCAATCCATCTTTTTCGTGGTCAACCATTGGGTCTGGTATCCTCACATTTGCTGAAGGCTCATTGTGTTGTGTTGTGATCTTTCTGTTTTGTCACGTGGCCAAACCATTTTATCTGTTAGTTTCTTTATATATTCTATGGTGGGGGCTATTCCTAGCTTTTTTTTCAGTTCTTCATTTCTGATCTTATCTCTCAGACTGTTTCTTATAATGCCTGTATCATTTCCTACTAACTCTAAAGTGCAACTAATATTTGATGCAGAAAAGAACTATACTTGACATTGTTATATATAGTACCTATGTTGCTGTCTTTATCATGACATGAATTGGATTGGTTCCTGTACCCAAAACTTAACCACTGGGAGGTTTACTCCTGGCATGTCACATTATATAATTCTGCATATGCTTGAATTTGAAGTCCAAATGCTGGTCTTCCTGGCCACGTAAAGGAAATGACAAATCTATTTATGTAGTATGAATATGACAGAAGAAAATAAACTTTGTTGTGTGAAGACCTTCTGAAACCAGAATCTTTAACTGACGTAGGAGTACCAACCACAGTGTAAGCCAGACTTGAAGCACTCTGCAAAGATGTCATGAATTAACCCCAGAGACACTTATCTGTGGGTCACGTTTTCACGATATCGTCATACAAATTACTACCACTTAAATTGTTACATTTGAAGTTCAGAAAATAAGATTTTCTTTGAACTTTTGCTACACAGCTGTGTGTTTACACTAGGAGAGACATGGAAATCAGATACAGTCATCATTTCCTGGCTTACGTTTAATTTATGGCCTGAAATAGTTGAAATTCGACCACATGGCACCGTGGATACAGGAGGTGCTACGTTATCTTTTCACATGTCGGCTGGTCATCTATCATTTGAGTTGTATGTTTGGCTTCCTATTAGCATCAATCGCTGGCTGTCCCATGTTAACAGCTGAGGAGATTCCCACCAATCATAAGAAAAAAAAATTTCTTGAAAATTGCTGAAATTTATATTTAAAAAAAAAAAAAAAACCCTTTCTACAATACTGTCACACTTTTTACGACGCACTTGAAAAAAAAAGGTCCAAGATAAAAAAAAACAAATATCAACACTTATGGGTCACAGGAAGTAGTAATTAGGAAGGTATAGAGAGGGTGGGAATATTTATCCGCAGCAAACTGTCAAATTTCAAGAACTTGTATTTTGATGTGGTAATTTGTAAGATGATATTGTAATTTAGGGTTAAACAAGATAAAGAGATGTTATCCAGTGACTGCTTTGTTGGTTCTGAACAAGACCGTTGTGTATGAAGCCTAATTAATTACTTGCAACTTCTTACCATTCCATTAGGAAAGAATAAAGAGATCAAACTGGTCAGTGGTTACGAATTAATTATATGACAAATGTAGTTAATTCCTTAACACTTAATGGAATAAGTAACAGCCATTTTTGTGACACAATACGAGGGCTGATCAAAAAGTATCGGAACTTTTGCAATAAAAAAAAAACTACACAACTTACAGTTTTGAAATTTAATCTCCTTCGAAATAGTCCCCTTCTGAGGCCACACATTTAATCCAACGTTGTTTCCATTGTCGGAAGCATTCCTGGAACTCATCTTCTGAGATGGTGTGAAGCTGCCTCGTCGCATTTTCTTTTATCTCCTCCACATCTTGAAATCTTCTTCCTTTCAAGTGGGATTTGAGTTTGGGAAATAGGAAAAAGTCACAGGGAGCTAGATCTGGAGAATAAGGTGGCTGTCTGACCTGGGGAATGTTGTGTTTGGCCAAAAACTGCTGTACAAGCTGCGCTGAATGGGCGGGTGCGTTGTCGTGGTGGAGCTGCCATTGACCGGACGCATGCAAATCTGGTCTTCTTCGACGAATAGCATCTCTCAAACGCCTCAGAACTTCAATGTAATACTCCTTGTTTACTGTCTGACCAGAAGGGGCATACTCGTGATGAACAATGCCCTTGTAATCGAAGAAAACGATCAAAAGGGTCTTCACCTTGCTGCGACTCATCCTAGCTTTTTTCGGTCTCGGGGAGTTTGCGGTCTTCCACTGCGAAGACTGAACCTTTGTTTCTGGATCATAACCATAGACCCACGATTCATCACCTGTTATGACTGTTTTCAAAAAGTTTTCATTGTTTTCGACACAGTCAATGAGATCTGCGGCAGCAGAAACCCGGTTGTCTTTCTGGTCAGCTGAAAGCAGTTTTGGAACGAACTTGGCAGACACGCGTCTCATACCCAAATCTTCAGTAAGAATGGCCTGAACTGAGCCGAAACTAATGCTGCGCTCTTCTGATAACTCTCGAATGGTGATTCGACGATTTTCGCGCACAGTGGAACACACATCGGCAATGTGTTTCTCACTTCTGCTGGTGACAGGTCGTCCTGACCGGTGGTCACTCTCAACATTTTCTCTGCCGTCTTGGAATCGCTTAAACCATTCAAAAACTCGTGTGCGGCTCATACACTCTTCCCCATATACTTTGTATAACTTTTCATAAGTTTCTGTGAAAGTATCACCAAGCTTTTGGCAAAAATTAATGCAAATTCTCTGCGCAATTTTTTCCGTCATTTTCCGCCATTGAAAATCCGACGACCACGTGGTACATGGCTAACGTCACGGCGCTGCCGTGATTAATCCACACGTGCTACAACGACACAACTTGCACAGAGTGTTACACATATATCAAGGTCAATATGTGTACAGTTTGAATACAATCTGTTCGCTGGTTCCGAACCTATTAAGAAAGTACCGATACTTTTTGATCAGCCCTCGTATATAACTATTTCTTGTAAACTAAGATCGTTGAGATTTGTTTCTAAATCTTTATCTTTGGTATATTTAAAGTAAAACAAACAACAAACTATTCCTACCAAATTTAATTTACTAACACCACATAACTTTCTTTTAAGCTTCAATTCCAAATCCAGTCTTAAATCCACCTTTTGAAAGATGTAACATACTGAACTACCATACGTGTAACTTTGCTATGTTCATGAGCCTAACTACACTGAAGGTTTTCAGGAGATCTCTTGTTAAAATAAAAGTCACACAGACAGCAGTACTGACCTTGATACTGTCAGGAATTTCATGTAAATCTTTCTTGTTTTTCTGAGGCAAAATCACACGGAAGATGCCAGCTCTGTGGGCAGCCAAGATCTTCTCTTTGATGCCACCAACCTTCAAACAAGGAGAAGGATGAATCTAAGAGCAGCGGTCAATAACATAACGATAACTGAGCTATTTGTTTCAAACCATTTTGACAAGAAAAACAAAATACAGAAATAAAAAAGTTATCAGGGTTAATACTTCAGTAGAGACAGTAATAGCAGACAGGGCTCATAATTCATTTCTAATGGGTGGAAAAGAAAGGACTGAGCTCACTGCACTCTGGGCAGACCTATAGGAACCCAATTTGATTTGAAGGATGATGTAATAACTTAACTGTGCACTGTGTAGATGCATCTACATAGTTATCTCATTTTACTCATACCTAGCCAGACTCCTGATTCTCAGTCTCAGAACTTCTCCCTTGTTGTAGGGCTCATTGCTGGTGCTATGAAGTTCATGCAACGCACAGAGTGAGATCACAAAATTTAATGGCGTACAATGGACACTGTCGGAGTTTAATACTGACAAACAAGAATCAGAAATTTTACCTCAATGATAAAAGAGCCTGCCACAAAGAGGATCAAAATATATGTTCAATAAAGCTTCAAAGTTTTTGTGTTAAGTGCCATTCAAGCAAGCCCATCCACTGCCATGGATGTCTGAATGACAGGAGAGTTCATCAATAGAAGTTTCAAGGCTTCTTAAAGTTGTATCCACTTATGATGAAAGCAACTATTCTGGATACTGCAACTATTCTGGTTACTACAACTATTCTGGATACTGCAACTATTCTGGTTACTACAACTATTCTGGATAATGCAACTATTCTGGTTACTCCAACTATTCTGGTTACAGCAACTATTCTGGATACTGCGACTATCCTGGATAGTGCAACTATTCTGGATAATGCAACTATTCTGGATAGTACAATTATTCTGGTTACTCCAACTATTCTGGTTACTACAACTATTCTGGATACTCCAACTATTCTGGTTACTACAACTATTCTGGATAATGCAACTATTCTGGATAGTACAATTATTCTGGTTACTCCAACTATTCTGGATGCTGCGACTATTCTGGATAGTGCAACTATTCTGGATATTTTGAGGCAAGGGCTGAAAGTCTCCAACAAATGCACTTCTCAAGGCCAGTCTTCTCAATGCTTCGCTAAAATTATCACACTTTAAAATTTGGCCAAACTTCTACTTTTCTTATAAAACATTTTGCTATTTACAACGAGAACTGATAATTTGTTAATTTTTACAAACATGGCACTTTATTAATAATAAAGTACATTGTCCTGCAGCATTCTTCATATCCTACACTTCTCATAGTGTTCATGCTATAAATAGATGTGGATGCACTGTTGCCAGTTTATGGACAAGTTCTGATATTTGCACCTTCTGGACCGGTATTCAGCAAAGATGGGTTTCTAATTTAACAATTACTGTCTGGACAGTAGACAGCTTTGATCAACTCTGTTTGACTTTTAACTGCCAGAGATTCTGTAGCGTACGCAGTGTGTACACAGGATCTACTATTTTTCACCATTATCCAAAAGGCTAGACATTGGACCTCACTACCCAGACACCTGGGGATGGTAAAGCCATGATGACACCACAGATTTCATGGGAGAAATATTCCTACCACAGGCGGATTTAATCCCAGAACCTTCCTGTCCAGAGACTAACGCCTTATCTCTAGACCACCTTGTCACCTTATATTATCATCATCATGTGCCATACCGGTTGGCATAGGCAATCATGTCCTTCCAAAATTCTATATCCACAGTTCATGGTGAGGGACCCCTGTGCACACACCCAATTCTGTTGACTGTTTTCTGTGACATGACAAGCTATCCAGTATCTTCTCTTTTTGCTGTCCATGATCTCTCTATCCCTCCACTTTGCTACTTATTCCAACTTTCCCCCTCTCATTATGTGCCCAAAAAATGTTGATTGCTTCTTTCTGTTTCTTAGGAGCTCCCTTTTTGTGTTGACCTCTTTGAGAATTTCCTTGTTGGTCTTTTCAGCTGTCCAGGGATCTCTCAAAATTCTTCTAAGAAACCCCATCTCTGTGGCCTCTAATTGTATTTTCATTTGTTTGTCTACTGTCCATGATTTACTTCCATAGCCCGCCTATATACTTTAAACAAAACTTACAGGCAGAACCAATCCTCTGAGGGTGATCTCTCCTGTCATGGCTGTGTCTGAGCGAACACAACGATCGCTGAATAAAGATGTCAGCACTGTGGCAATTGTAATGCCTGCAGATGGACCATCCTTGCCTACAGCTCCGGCAGGGAAGTGGATATGAATATCCGTGTTGTGGAGGAGGTTTTTCTGGTTCTCGAGATGAAGCTGTGGATTTAAAACAAAGAAACTATAGCTAGATCAACAAAGACATGATACGCAAAAGTTCTTAACTAACTTGAACACAATAAATCTATCTATTTATTATTTGGCAACTATGCCAGTTACATTAAAGAGATTAGACAGGCACAAATAAAAATATTGTGCAGAGATGAGAGTAAAGCTGTAAAAACTGTGTTTATTTGTTATTGCCCTGTTTCTGTTGAAGGTCAGAAGCTGAAACGTTATATTTTGTTCTGTTTCCCTGTTAGTTTGGCTGCCCAATAAAATTTTACGTTTTTTTTTCAGTTGAATTTTAATTTGACACACTCTTGCTGAAGTTCAATATTTTTATGTTTTCTGCTGGCTATTCTATTACAAGCCTGTTTGGGACATGTTCTTTAGTTGAAACAACCTAAGTCACAATGACACAAATGAGACCCTTAAGTGATGCAAATTCTCTCCCCCTTTCAAAAATACCGATGTTTATAACTTACATTCAGGATTGTTGTCTTCGCAGCTTTCATTCTTTTCTCGCCTTTCCAATATAAAAATAGTTATTGTTATGTAATATCACCGACATTGTGGTGTCTGTTGTTTCAGTTCATCTCGCAAATTTGCTAAAATAACAACTGCTATCCCAACAGCCAAGTGTTTATGACTGTTGCTTTTACCGGCCCTGAGAGCAAAAAAAATATAGTTCAACTTCCAGGACAAATTTCACAAAATTGAACCCATGAAAAAAATGATTACTTTCATTTTTACTCACAGAAATTATAACATTTATATTCTTGTATAATAAACAAATATAGGTGTTCACTGTTAATTTGAGAGATTACGTGCCGTGAATTAAGGGGATCGTAAAATATTATTAAATCACCTACCAGCAAAGTGAGCACAAAAACATAGACTGACTCCAAATACAAATATAACAAAAATGACCTGGTCAAAAAAAATATGACTTTCACTTTAACTCACAGAAATAATGAAATTGTATTTCTGTATAAACAAATATAGGTGTTCTGTGCTAATATCTATTGGGTATTCTATTTTATATTTGTTTTTTACTGGCTATTTTATCAATGTATTTGTTTTCTACTGGTTGGCAGAACTGGCACAAAGATGACTTCTGCTAAGATGTTGGATGGTCAAAGTCTACTGCCCAGTTTGGAAATGATTTATTAGACCTGCATGTATGATCTTTTGGCACCAGATGTATGTGCTTCATGTCAAATAGATCAGCCCATTGCAGCTGAAGATTGTCTAAGCCATAAAACATATCATCATACATTATTTTTTCAATTACTAACATATGTCAAATATAAGAAGCTGTAAATAGCAAACAAGAGCAAGCAATAATGCCAGCAGCATTTATAAACTCTATAAATGGCATTAAAATAACAAGAAGCATTTAACAAATAAGAGTTCTTGCATACACTACATGAGAACTAAATAGTAAGAAAGGTAGCATTTCATGCTTGGTACCTAAGCATGTTCTCCCAAATACTCTTCATACCAGTCACAGCAATAGTTGGTCCTAGCGTATTGCATGTCTGTTTAGTCTGATCGGTTGTTATTTACAAATACCCATGCTGATGCTGTTAATGAATATTGCTATGACATTGATCTTGGAATTTATATTATAAATAGTGTTATGATGTTGATTCTAGAATGTCTGATAATAATGAATAGTGCTATGATGTTGTTCCTGGAGCTGAAGTTATCAAGGAATAGTGCTAGGATGTTGTTCCTGGAGCTGAAGTTATCAAGGAATAGTGCTAGGATGTTGTTCCTGGAGCTGAAGTTATCAAGGAATAGTGCTAGGATGTTGTTCCTGGAGCTGATGTTATCAAGGAATAGTGCTAGGATGTTGTTCCTGGAGCTGAAGTTATCAAGGAATAGTGCTAGGATATTGTTCCTGGAGCTGAAGTTATCAAGGAATAGTGCTAGGATGTTGTTCCTGGAGCTGAAGTTATCAAGGAATAGTGCTAGGATGTTATTCCTGGAGCTGAAGTTATCAAGGAATAGTGCTAGGATGTTGTTCCTGGAGCTGATGTTATCAAGGAATAGTGCTAAGATGTTGTTCCTGGAGCTGATGTTATCAAGGAATAGTGCTAGGATGTTGTTCCTGGAGCTGATGTTATCAAGGAATAGTGCTAGGATGTTGTTCCTGGAGCTGAAGTTATCAAGGAATAGTGCTAGGATGTTGTTCCTGGAGCTGATGTTATGAAGGAATAGTGCTAGGATGTTGTTCCTGGAGCTGATGTTATGAAGGAATAGTGCTAGGATGTTGTTCCTGGAGATGAAGTTATGAAGGAATAGTGCTAGGATGTTGTTCCTGGAGCTGATGTTATGAAGGAATAGTGCTAGGATGTTGTTCCTGGAGCTGATGTTATGAAGGAATAGTGCTAGGATGTTGTTCCTGGAGCTGATGTTATCAAGGAATAGTGCTAGGATGTTGCTCCTGGAGCTGATGTTATCAAGGAATAGTGCTAGGATATTGTTCCTGGAGCTGATGTTATCAAGGAATAGTGCTAGGATGTTGTTCCTGGAGCTGATGTTATCAAGGAATAGTGCTAGGATGTTGTTCCTGGAGCTGATGTTATCAAGGAATAGTGCAAGGATGTTGATTCTAAAGCTGATGCTATGAAGGGATAGTGCTATGAAGTTGATCCTAGAACAAGTATAATAATATGGTCTGACATCTTTAAAATGGGCACAAAGAGAAAATGTTAAAATTAGCAATCTTTTAGAAATATAAATGCCCCAAAAAGTTAACAAACAAGAAACTTTAACAACTAACCTTTTTGGCATTGGCTCGGACCCAGTTCAATGCAAGAGAAGCAGACTCTTTCATGACATCTCCCAGTTGTCCTGTCATTGTTATCTTTCCTTCCCCAGCCATCCTGGTGGCCTCCACAAACATAATCTCCCCTCCCATAGCTGTCCATGCCAGTCCAACAGCCACTCCAGGTTGTGACAGACGTTGAGACATCTCTTGTTGGTAGATAATGGGCTGTTGAAACATTACAATTGCATAACTTATACAATGAGATGGACTTATGGTCAATATGGCGGATAGACGGCAGAAACCATTGAGGCACTGTCTGAAAATTGTACCTTGTTGCAGTTTCCTGATTTTCTAAGTCCGTGTTGCTGACGAAGTTACTGAGTTTTGTGCTCTATGCACACTGTGAGCAGTGCTTTTCATCTGGATGGTGTTTCTATATTCAGATTGCTTATGATGAATGATGATATCATATGACGAATGACAGTTCAGCTGCCTACACATTCGGTGCTGATACGCCTTATGTCTTTTTATGTGTGATGTGTTTGCTATGATGGTGACTGCAGCTGCCATTCTTTGTTTCGATATTCTATAAGATGTTAATTTGGATGATTCCACTGGCACAGGCGGTTGAACAACTATGGATTTTCATTCGTTTGCAGTGATACCAGGGCCATCGAATAACTATAACTTATACAATGGGATTTAAATGTTACAATTGTATTACTGATATGTATACAATGAGCTGATGAAATATTACAACTGTATTACTTATACAATGGGCTCAGCAATGCTGATGGCATGGTTCTCCTACAGTGATGATGGGCTAGCTGATCTAGTTAAGGCAGTCAAAAAATACAATCAAGATGAAAATCTTTATTTAAATATACAGGAAACTAACATGTCCACCACTTAAGCAAAAAGTCAGCTCAGAATCATCAATGGCAATGAAGAACATAAAAATGTGACACATGAATTTCTGGGATCTGTAATAACCACCAGTGGAGACTGCCATAAAGAAATAAAAAGACTGGCCATAGCAATACATATATATTAAATACAATGAAGAACATGTGGCACAATCTTCTGCTTACACCTCTAAATGTCATTAACGAGTTCAAAGAAAGTACTGGTCACCTCAAGGTTGGTGACATTTCCATACAGCTTATTCTGATTTGGTACCGGTGATAGAAACACTAGCAGATATTAAGCAGTAATTTTGCTTGTGCCACAGTTACACTCATCAGAGGTTCCTATTTTAGGCATTGAAGAGCTGACAATTCAATCTGTTGTGGCCTGTTCAGAGTCTAAAAATTGTCACTTGTTTTTTTTTTCTGTTGAGCTGCTAATAGACATCACTTTTCTGGTTACCCTGATGGTCTGTATTCAATTTGTTCATAAATTGGTTCCTGATAAATCTCTTTGATTGCTCGTAAGTCAACATATGTTATACTTGTATCTGGCTAGTGTAATTTGCTGCCTTCCTATGCCAACTTATCGGCCTCATTTCCCAGAATATTGCAGTGAAAAAGAAGAAACACACCCCAAGATTGTCCTACATGTATACTGAAATCAAAATCACCACAAAATTTTTATAGAAGTATTTGAATCAAACTCACCACAAAGATGTTATAGAAGTATTTGAATCAAACTCACCACAAAGATGTTATAGAAGTATTTGAAATCAAAATCACCACAAAGATGTTATAGAAGTATTTAAAATAACAAAATCACCACAAAGTTGTTATAGATGTATTTGAAATCAAAATCACACCGTGTGTAGCAGTGAGTTGAGAATGTATAACAATAGGTGAGCGAGAAAGTGAAGTCACGGGAAGGAGGTGGAAGTTTAACGCAGACAAAAACATTTAATTTCCTGTGAATAAGTGAAAGTCAATCAGAGATGGGGAAAATTGCAAAAGGTTTTATGATTAGTACAGTCAGATGAGAAGTGAAGCTTACTCAGGCAGACGGCTTGAAAGCTGTGTCATAGGAGGCGGTAGCCATGACAACCTTACCAACCTCTTTAGTTGATTGTGAATAGTTAGGTCGAGCCAGAGCTAGAAAAATGTTTATCAGTGCTCTCAGTTTAGCTGCGAGAGCATAATCTATTTAAACGCTTAACTGAAACACTGATAAACATTTTTTGAACTCGACCTAACTATTCACAATCAACTAAAGAGGTTGGTATGCCTGTCATGGCTACCGCCTCCTATGACACAGCTCTCAAGCCGTCTGCATGAGTAAGCTTCACTTCTCGTCTGACTGTACTAATTATAAAACCTTTTGCAATTTTCCCCTTCTCTGATTGACTCTCACTTATTCACAAGAAATTCATTGTTTTTGTCTGAATTAAACTTCCACCTCCTTCCCGTGACTTCACTCTCTCGCTCTCCTATTGTTACACATTCTCAACTCACTGCTACATGTGAACAGGCTAGAAGTATACTGAAATTAAACTCACCCCAAGAATGTCTTCAACTGCAATCTCATCTATCACAATAGGCATCTCAGGCGGATGAACAATAGCTGACATGTCTTTCATCTCTTCGGGTTCCTTCCCTTTGTTTTTGTCTTTCTCTTTGTCCACATCTAGTTTTTGCTGCTCCTTATTAGTAGATGATTCCAGCACTTTCACAGCCACTGCTCGGCAAACAGCAGCTATTCTCCGCTCCAGCGTACGCACACCAGCTTCTCTTGTATAATTAATAACTGAAATAAGATAGATCAATAAAGCGTGTCATCATGAACATCCAGTTTGCAGATTGCACAAACAGATTAGGTGGACACCATGAACTTAATACACCAGTAAATAAACAAAACCAAGCCCACACGGAAAATAGAAGAGAGATCATCCCAGTAAAAGAAAAAATGATACCTAAAAATGAGTGCACAATGATGGCCATTGTATGATGAGTGCACACTGGTCACCATACTGATATTAGTGAAAGCATAATAATGGCCACGGTACTGATCTTTATGAGTGCACAATGAGGGCCACTGTACTAATCTTTATGATGAATGCACAATAACATTCAATGTACTAATCTTTATGATGAATGCACAATAACGGTCAATGTACTAATCTTCATGATGAATGCACAATAACGGTCAATGTACTAATCTTTATGATGAATGCACAATAATGGTCAATGTACTAATCTATATGATGAATGCACAATAATGGTCAATGTACTAATCTTTATGATGAATGCACAATAATGGTCAATGTACTAATCTTTATGATGAATGCACAATAACGGTCAATGTACTAAACTTTATGATAAATGCACAATAACAGTCAATGTACTAATCTTTATGATAAATGCACAATAACAGTCAATGTACTAAACTTTATGATAAATGCACAATAACAGTCAATGTACTAATCTTTATGATGAATGCACAATAACAGTCAATGTACTAATCTTTATGATGAATGCACAATAACGGTCAATGTACTAATCTTTATGATGAATGCACAATAACGGTCAATGTACTAATCTTTATGATAAATGCACAATAATGGTCAATGTATTAATCGTTGTGCAGAGAGCACAATAATGGTCATTGTACTGATCTTTATAATAAATGGACAATGATGGCCACTCATTGAGTCACTCAACAAACAGATATGCCTCTTTTCTACTGTTTATTTTGTTTCCCTGTGAGTCTCTTGTTAAAACATCTTTAACTAAATAAATCTACACAGATACTTGAAGTCACTGGGAAACCAACCAACTGGTTCTTAAATGAATGTAACATTTTCCATTTAACACTTCTACAGCAGTATTTGGTAACAGTCCACTTCCTTGAGGATTTGAGTTAGTGGACAGAGTCTGTTAGGACCTGTTATCTGCCTGTTTTATCCTGACTAAATGACTTTAAGCCAAAACCTTTGTAATCCCTACACTGATGATGTCCCATGCTTCAAGAGTGCATGAACTTTCCTAGTACCTTCACATTCAAAGCATAAGTAAGTGATATTTGCTGAGTGAATATTGGCTTCACTTTGAAGTTCACAATCCTTGCAGACTAAACACTCTCCAGTGGCCTGTCAATGTTCTCTTTGTTCTAATTAAACCAAGGGTACACAACTCTGTGACAACAGAAAATGTAAACAAGAAATGAGTGATCTGATTGGTACAAACATTATACTATAGAGAGGCTAGTCTAGACATTTAACTGAAAGTGTTGAAGCAGCACACACGAGATAAACACTGCATTAGTTAAGGAACTGAGAATATGTACTCACTGATCTTTTTAACAGCATCTTCAGAAATCTGTAGTTGCTCATGCGACAGACCATGCTCCTTTAACTGCTTCTGGATCAGATGTCTGCGGGCAATGTGCATCTTCTCTTCTACCGTATATCCTGGTATCTGTTGGGTAAATACACCCAGTCTGATATAGATATCATGATATATGTGTTAATGTGTGTATATTTTAAAGATGCAATGAGACTATGAGCAAGCAATTAAGTTCATTGTTTATGGAGGACTGTGCTAACATATTTTGATAGTGTGATTATTAACTCTGGATTATGATACCTACTGTGACTCGTGTTCATGATACCTACTGTGACTCGTGTTTATGATACCTACTGTGACTCGTGTTTATGATACCTACTGTGACTTGTGTTATGATACCTACTGTGACTTGTGTTTATGATACCTACTGTGACTTGTGTTTATGATACCTACTGTGACTTGTGTTTATGATACCTACTGTGACTTATGTTTATGATACCTACTGTGACTCGTGTTTATGATACCTACTGTGACTCGTGTTTATGATACCATAGTGAAGATTACTACCACTTAATTGTAACATTAGAAGCTCTAAAAATACAACTTTCTCTGAACTTTTTGACAAACAGATGTGTTTACACTATGAGAGACACAGGGACTTTGATTTCCCATCTCAGGTTAATTTATGACCTGAAATTTGACTGCTTGGACCTGGCATGAAAATAAAAGAAGGAGGGAAATGTCTGACCAGGGCAAAATGTCAAATTTGAAGAATTTGTTTTGATGTGGTAATTTTTATGACGGTATCGTAACCTAGGGTTAAATTAAACTCAATATGACACATTACATCAAATTTAATTTTAGAAATAACCTTCTAAGGAGGAAGAGCTAGAAGTGAGAGAGAAGCATAAAGAATTGCACAGATAACTGGTTCTCAAAATCATGCTCTAAGGTAAAAAAGAATATAAGAAAAAGTTGGGCTTTTTCAATAACAGACATGCTCCTCTTTCACATATCAACTGACAACAATAAACTAATACATTAGGCACACTCCTGTTCTAACACACTGTGATAGTATTGGGGTTCCTGATAAAACAATGAGAACCCTTGGCAGTGTGAAACATCAACAAGAAAAACAGAGTTCAAAGTCTAGGGCTGTTAATTATAAAATAGATGTGTAGTGCGAGCAGTAGATGCCCTATATGAGAAATAGATGGTCCATGGATCCCTACTGGGGGAGCAAGATGTTTGAATTAACCAATAAGGTTAGAGCTTACTTTACGAGCAGAAGTATTTTGATATCATTAGGATCCAGTGTATTTAGAATTGAAGGAAGTATAGTATTTTTGTTAGAAGTTGAGTTATATAGAATGAGTGAACTTCAAGAGTGGACAATAATTGTGTTAGAGTACCCAAACTCCAGCAGTGGTTTTAAGACAAGTGTCAACAGTAGTATCAAACACTGCTGTAGTTGAAGTCTGATGTAAGTCAGTCATATTGGTTAGACATTTAGTTCATTGATTCCAAGATAGATAGAAGTAACCAGGTAGGAGGTTAATTACCATCAGATGTGTACCATCGCCTTCTGAGTCCTAAATGTTTTTGGAGTATTCTTCTTTGAGTTCAAGAGCCGCGATAACTCAGTGGTTAGTGAACTGGACTACAAAGGACAAAAGGTAGGGTTCGATACCAACCGACAGCTTCCGGTTCACCCAGCCTTTAATGGGTACCGGGTTTTTCTGGGAAAGTACAGCGGCACAGGCGTAATACCGACCACATTACCCCAAAAATCATGCGCTGAAGTTCTGTAAAATTTATGGTCACTAACACCATATTCCCTATACACCACTTGGTGTGACAGGGGTACTTTACTTTTTTTTTTTTTTTTTTTACTTCTTTGAGTTCACTCGTTTGGTGGGTGCAGATGTGTTGTGTCACTAATTTATGGCAAAGCTGCCCTATTTGTGCTTTTAGGTTTGATACGTCTGACTTTGGTATGGGTAGATTTGCTTAACATTTTTTTTCATCAGGACAGTGGGCCATTTTCAGTCCACTCTTTTAGACTTTTAAATAACAAGGATATTTCAATGTGCATGAGTACACACAACACAGACTTCCACTAGACAAAATTGAAAGTAATTTTAAAAAATGATGCTATTTTTGCTCTTCTAAATATAATTACCTGAATGACTTCCATTCTGTCAAGAAGTGCTGGAGGTATGCCTGCCAAGCTGTTGGCAGTTGCAATGAACAACACTTGGGACAGGTCAAAGGGTACATTTAGATAACTATTAGTGTTGTTAAGGAGTTGCGGGACAATATGTGATGAAGAAGATCAAGTACCTACAAAGTGCAATAAGAACCCTCCTTTCAATACCATTAGAATATTCCCAAAAACAGGTTTATGCCAGAATGTTCAGTTCACTTTTATTTACAACCAAAAGGGCTCCAGGGTTCACTCAGCCTCTCAAAATGTTTACAAGAGTTTTTAGTAGAAAAGACAGCCTGACATGATGCTGACCACATCACCTGGTAACTCGTAATCTGTCAAATGCAAACATTAAGTTGTAATCTTTACAAATATAATGGTAGCTAGTAATGTGCTAAATCTTCTTCTTCTTCTTCTTTTCTCTTTCACTGATACCTAAAAGGTGTCGTGGTTTATATCATTTGTCGTTCTTGTGCTGCTCGAATTGTCTGAATTAGTGATTTTCCTTTGTTGTTACATGTCTCTGTCACTGCATCTATCCATCTTCTTCTGGGTCTTCCTCTTGGTCTTTTTCCATGCATTCTCGAGAAGAACGCCCTTGATGGTGATTGGTGAGGATTCATTCTGACCAGGTGGCCAAACCATTTAAGTTGTTGTTGTTCTATATATTCTTGGCAGGGTTTTGTTCCTACCATTTTTCTTATGGTTTCATTTGGTATTCTATCTCTTCTTGTGTTGTTTGTTACTTTTCTCAAGCATCGCATCTCACATGTATTGATCTTTCTTAAATGTGATTTAGAAAGGGTCCATGTTTGACTTTCATAGCACAAAGTTGGTATGAAGATGCTATTTATCATTTGTTGTTTAGCTGGCATAGAAATGTTTGGATGTCTTAACAATGGTGAAAGCTGGTATGTGACAGCATTTGCTTTTTGTATTCTCATGTCAATTTCTCTGTCTAATTTTCCATCTTCTGTGAACATTGTGCCTAAATACTTGAATTCCTCTACTTGTTTTATATCTTTGTCTTTGATCTTGATGTTTAATGGGTGTCTTAATTTGCTTATTCTTATAGCCTCTGTTTTTGCTGTGTTAATTTTCATACTGTAGTTTGTGCAGCTTTTATCTAGAGATGTTAAATGCTGTTGTAGCAGGTTTTCATCCTCGTATATTAGGCATTGGTCATCTGCGAAGAGTAGCTCATTGATGTTGGAGTTTTCTACCTCTATATTATTATTTGATTTGTCCTTGTTGTTGGTTGTTTCCTGATTTATTTTGTCCATATATATGATGAAGAGGAGTGGTGAGAGGACACATCCTTGTCTTACTCCTGTTGTAACCTGAAACCATTCTGACAGACCTTCCGATGTTCTGACGGCACTTTGACTGTTTTTATATAGTGCTATTATATTTTCTAGTAATTGTCCTGCTACCCCGTATGTTTCTAAAGTTTGCCAAAGTTTGTTCCTGTCCACACGATCAAATGCTTTTTCCTGATCTATAAACACTATATTTAGGTTTCTGTCATATTCTATTGTTTTTTCACATAGTTGTCTCAATGTAAATATAGCATCAGTACAGCTTTTGCCTTTTCTGAATCCGAATTGATTATTACTTAATTGAGGTTCTATTATGTATCTTACTCTCCTCTCTAATATCTTGAAAAATGTGCTAAATGCAAACATTAAATTGTAACGTTTATAAATATAATTGTCAGTGTATGTAAAGATTCATCATCATCATCATCAAGTACCGGGCCTACTGGCGTAGGTGATCATGTCTCTCCATAACTTTCAATCTCGACAGTTCTTTATCATTTCTGTTGTTGACCTTCTGCCAAGCCATTCTCTTAAGCTGTCTGGTATTTTCTCTCTTTGCTTCCCTCTATCTTTTCGTCCCTCAATTTTTCAAGTTGTTACAATATATTCCAGCTGTTCTCTTCTCATTACATGGCCAAAAAATGATGATTGTTTCTTCCTAATATTGGAAATTAGCTCTCTTTTTGCTTTGACCTCTATCAGAACATTTTCATTACTCTTTTTAGCTGTCCATGGTATTCTCAACATTCTTCTGTAAAACCACATTTCTACAGACTCCAGTGATTTTCTTGTTTGTTGTCCTATTGTCCATGACTCACATCCACATGTTAAGACTGGCTCTACATAACATTTAAGAAAGAGTTCTTAAACGTAAAGATTACTAGAAGAATAAAACATGAAATGGCACAAATGAAACTGAAGTTGTGGTGGTAGCCTGATTTGAGTGCTCATCTACTGGTCATGTGGGTCTGGGTTTAATTCTAAAATTTGATCATTTCTTTTTCCTGGAACAACACAGCTTCAGGCTTCACCTGCCTCTGAAAATGGGTACCGGACATATTCTGTAGAAAAATAATACAGGCTGGAGTGATACTGACCACATCAACATAAATGTACTGATGGTTAATTTAAAAAATATGGCCACAGATTTTAGATTCCTCATAAAGACTACTAGGCATAACGGCACCCCCTACTTACTTACAAATGAAATAAAACTGGAGATTTAAAAAGGTTCACATTAAAGATTTCTGTCTTCAAATACATCTCAATCAGTGGCCAATTTAAGAATTCAAATACATTACTCCACAGATTTTATTACCTTTATATTGATAAAAGGTACACTGTTACACATAAAAATAGACTGGAGTAATGTTGAGGGTTCGTAGATTACACAGATTTAAGTCCATCTTTTGGACAATGAAATAGGAAGCAGTTTTTCCAGCTTCAATCACTCACTTGACACAGGTTAAATATTTAACAACTTCCCTCAAAGTGAGATCGTCAATTTATTGTTTTATCAGTTTTAATACAAATATATTTTCCACATCTCATCAACTCAAAAAAAAACATGTTTAATTTTTATAAAAGTAATACAGGCCAATAATGAATTAGCTGTTTGGAGATCACATTAAACTCTAGCAGGCATTTAATAAGAGTAACATTAGTTTTAAAAATTACTTCACGTTTTTGTAACTTCAACTACCACAGAACAAGTCTTTCAACAAGAGATTGTGTAAAGGATACTGGTCAACAAAGTTATGATTCTGCTCTGGGTCCAACACTTCCAGCAAGGCTGCTGCCGGATCTCCATGCAAGCTCTTTGTCTGAATTTCAGAGGAAAAGATTTTTTTCAGAAATTTTCTAAACATTAATGTCTAAACACCAAACAATGCCCATCATAGCTTTACAAACAGAATCTTGACTCAGCAGGGAATCAATCTTCATTGATGATAGAGCATACCACATGCTGTCTGGCTCAGGCATGTCATGCTTGTCTACGACAAACTGATGATAGAGCATACCACATGCTGTCTGGCTCAGGCCTGTCATGCTTGTCTACGACAAACTGATGATAGAGCATACCACATGCTGTCTGGCTCAGGCCTGTCATGCTTGTCTACGACAAACTGATGATAGAGCATACCACATGCTGTCTGGCTCAGGCCTGTCATGCTTGTCTACGACAAACTGATGGTACTGCTCTAAATGCAGGTCTATAGGATAACAAATTTGCTTCTATGAGCATGTACCAACACTGAAACATGCACCAAGTCTTATTTCATGTTATCCAAGAAATCATGCACAATAACCTATAGATGTAGTAGTTAATTGTAGTTAGTCGAAGGCCCCAGAGTCACCGCAAATGAATTAAAATCCATAATTGCTCAACTGCCCATGCCAGTGGAATCATCTGAATTAACATCTCACTGCATTGAAGGATCCAAACAAAGAAAGACAGCTGACATCATAGCAGTTACAGCACACACCAAAAGACAAAGGCGTAACCACACCGAAAGTGAACGCAGCCAAACTGTCCTTCGTTATACGATATCATCATTCATCGTAAACAATCAGAATACCATAACACAATCCATATGAAATACATAGCTCATGGTGTGAACAGAGCAATAAACTCAGTAGCTCCAGCAGCAAGCCGGACTTGGAATATGAGGAAACTGCATCAAGGAACACTTTTCAAACAATTAACCTATATAGTGTTGCACATGAACTTTTTTCTTGTGAGTATAAATATATATATATATATATATATATATATATATATATATATATATATATATATATATATATATATATATATATATATATATAAGACAAACTAGTAATAAAATCAATCTATATATTTCAAATGTCATTATGGGAGATGAAACATAGGTCTACAACAGTGACACAGAATGATAATCCAGTCAATAGAAAAATTCACAAGAACGAAGAAACCAAGATAAGCCAAGAGCAATATCTAGGACATATTTATTTCATTTCCTAACCAAAGGCAATTTTTCACAAGGAGATTTTGCCCCTGAGTCAACTGCTTTCGATGCCAAGATCTAAGGAGATCTACTGGAGAATGTGAAGAGAAAGTGACTAGACAAATGCCAAGATCTTTGGGCATCTACTGGAGAATGTGAAGAGAAAGTGACTAGACAAATGCCAAGATCTAAGGAGATCTACTGGAGAATGTGAAGAGAAAGTGACTAGACAAATGCCAAGATCTTTTGGCATCTACTGGAGAATGTGAAGAGAAAGTGACTAGACAAATGCCAAGATCTTTTGGCATCTATTGGGAGAATGTGAAGAGAAAGTGACTAGACAAATGCCAAGATCTTTTGGCATCTATAGGGAGAATGTGAAGAGAAAGTGACTAGACAAATGCCAAGATCTTTTGCATCTACTGGTAGACTGTGAAAAGAAAGTGACTAGACAAATGCCAAGATCTAAGGAGATCTACTGGAGAATGTGAAGAGAAAGTGACTAGACAAATGCCAAAACAAAATATCACTTTTCCACCATGACAATTCATCAACCATCTCTTCTGACTCAATGGTTTTTGGCCAGTAGCGAAATAACTGTGGTGCTCAGTACTTTCTATTCACCAGCACAGCATGATTTTTCTTGTTTTAAAAACTAAAAAATGAAACAAAGGAAATGAAGGTTTCAGATGGTAGGAGAAATTAAAGCAGGCAGTTCTGAACACAGCGGGAAAAAATATTTCCAGGAATGTTCTCAAAGTGGCAACACCTTTGGAATCATTGTCAACACTCAGAAGGGACTGCTTCGAAGGGTGATAGTGACCACTAACGTGTACGATAAGCACATATTTTTTAGTCTTCAGTCATGGTATTTATTGACTACACCTCACATACACGCGAGAACACATGAACATACACACACTCACTCAAGCACACACACATATGCACACATGTATAATTACCAGCTTGTCAATTTCATCAAGAAGAAAGACTGGGTTATTTGTGTTTGCTGTTTTCAAGCCCTGAATTATCCGTCCTGGCATGGATCCAATATATGTCCTGCGATGACCACGTATGTCTGACTGATCACATACACCACCCAAAGCAATTCTGAAAAAAAAAATACAGAGATTAATACACACACACATGGAGTACGAGAACATAAATAGTTTTGTCATCATTTCACTGTATTGGCAGGAAAGGATAGATTTCATTAAAGATATTAATAGATGTTTGTTTGTTAGGATCATCATCACTACATACCAGATGATATCCCTCTTGAGAAAATCTGAGGAGAATCCTGGCCCATATGCATGAACTCCACAGCACGTCCTGGGATACACAGTGTGGGTAGGTTTTTGCTGACAATTTTGCCTGGGCAGCAGCCATATTTATGGCCTACTCTTTTCAATTTTAGCTGCCAAGGAGTATTTAACATGTGCAAGTGCACACTGGACCTCCTGTTTATTGCCTTTATTCAAGAGGGCATTGGATCTCACTACCCAAGAGAGGGCTAGACATTGGATCTCACTACCCAAGAGAGGGCTAGACATTGGATCTCACTACCCAAGAGAGGGCTAGACATTGGATCTCACTACCCAAGAGAGGGCTAGACATTGAATCTCACTACCCAAGAGAGGGCTAGACATTGAATCTCACTACCCAAGAGAGGGCTAGACATTGGATCTCACTACCCAAGAGAGGGCTAGACATTGGATCTCACTACCCAAGAGAGGGCTAGACATTGAATCTCACTACCCAAGAGAGGGCTAGACATTGAATCTCACTACCCAAGAGAGGGCTAAACATTGAATCTCACTACCCAAGAGAGGGCTAGACATTGGATCTCACTACCCAAGAGAGGGCTAGACATTGGATCTCACTACCCAAGAGAGGGCTAGACATTGGATCTCACTACCCAAGAGAGGGCTAGACATTGGATCTCACTACCCAAGAGAGGGCTAGACATTGGATCTCACTACCCAAGAGAGGGCTAGACATTGGATCTCACTACCCAAGAGAGGGCTAGACATTGGATCTCACTACCCAAGAGAGGGCTAGACATTGGATCTCACTACCCAAGAGATCAGGCAAGGTAATGTCACAATGATACCACGGATACATTTTTCCTATTTTTTTTTAAGATCACCCTCTCTTCTGGTGGGCTTTGAACCCAGGTCCTTCCTCCTCTGAGGCCAAGGTCATGCCTCTAGACTACCCAGCCCCCTGTACACAGGGTACTGTGTTGAAGTTATCAAATGATGTGTCTGTAATCTCTAGAACAGTTTCTTTATCATTTCACCACCTTTATAAGGTCTCCTTCCTTTTACTATGATATGAGAAACATTATATGTTAGACATGATATGAGAGCCATGATATGACAGATATATGAGAGACATTGTATGAAAAATATATGAGAGACATTATATGAGAGACATAATATGAGAGATATATGAGAGACATTGTATGAAAGATATATGAGAGACATTATATGAGAGACATGATATGAGAGCCATGATATGACAGATATATGAGAGACATTGTATGAAAGATATATGAGAGACATTATATGAGAGACATGATATGAGAGATATTATACAAGAGACATTATAACACAAATGTGATAGGCTTATTTTTCAGATTAAAAAAAAGATCACTGATGAGTGACAGCATCAACAGTTTAGTTGTTAGCATGCTAGTGTGACAATGGAGTCAACAAAAGTTAATTTCCAGACTGATGCTCTGCAGTTGACCCAGCCAAAAACAATTAGTACCTGACACACTAAGTTTGGGATATCAATATCAAGGAAAAAGACTGTCCCTCTTACTTCCAAATGCTGTGGTCCAGTACCCTGAAGCCTCATTAGAGTAGTTGCACTCACCTGCTGATACAGGTTTCACGGTCACTCAAATGATGGTCAACTAAAATTTGCAAAAAGCTCCTGATATCTACTCAGCCACCAAGTAAAATGGTTTAAACTTAAGGAAAGTCAAGATAATACAGTACTCTGGACAATTGCATGGGTACTGATTCATTTTCAGCACACTTAAAATGTGTGTACACTGATGGTTCCAACTGCTTGCTTGTAGACAACTTAGGAAGCAATTTCTACTCACTGAAAACTATCTAAACTATATTCATGTCAGTATCATGATTGTATATTGATCACCAGCCATTTATGTCATACAGTGATCACAAGCCTTTAAAGCAACACTCCTGGTCATGTATAAAGGTAAGTACCATCATAGTACACAAATCATAAAGGTCACTACAAAAACTATTGCTGTACATGCCTCATAAAGATAACACTATGACTGTTATTGTGCACACAATTATCAAAAAGAAAATAAGTTTAAGAATATATCTTTCTATCTGTCTATTGCCCTTTTGAGCCAGAAACGGCACATAGGGCAGAGGTTCAAGACTGTCTATGTCCGATGATCTTTGTTAATAAGTGTCAGATCTTGCACAGGATTCACATTGCATCGTGCCACACATCTGTTCTGGGTGAGTTGCTCAGTTTTGGTGAGAAAGCTGATGTCTGCTGTTGTTACCTCTCATCTCAGTGTTTTTTAAGCGTTTATCTAGCCCAGCCTCTTTATTTTTTTCAAAACACCTCTGGTTCCCATTTGAGGGTTTGCTTTGAGGTTCTCTTGTTGTCTCTTCTCATCACATGGCCAATATATGACCATCTTCTCTTGTTGTCTCTTTTCATCACATGGCCAACATATGACCATCTTCTCTTGTTGTCTCTTCTCATCACATGGCCAACATATGACCATCTTCTCTTGTTGTCTCTTCTCATCACATAGCCAATATATGACTATCTTCTCTTGTTGTCTCTTCTCATCACATGGCCAATATATGACCATCTTCTCTTGTTGTCTCTTTTCATCACATGGCC